>WNWK01038553.1:5000-17882 GCA_009830355.1 Cherax destructor | reverse complement strand
CCTGGTACCCGGCTCCCCCTTTTTGGCTCCCAGGTACCCGGCTACCCTGGTACCCGGCTCCCCTGGACCCCCCCCGGGCCCCCGGTTACCCTGGAACTGCCCCCCGGGTTCCCGGGCCCAACCCTGGTCCCGGCTCCCGGTCCGGGTTACCCCCTGGTCCCGGCTCCATGGTACCCAGTTTACCCTGGTACCCGGCAACCCTGGTCCCCGGCACCCTGGTCCCCGGCTACCATGGTCCCCGGGCCCACCATGGTACCCGGCTACCCTGGTACCCGGCTACCCTGGCACCCGGTTACCCGGGAAATTCCCAGCTACCCTGGTCCCGGAAACCCTGGTCCCCGGGCCCACCCTGGTACCTGGCTCCCTGGTACCCGGGAAAGGTACCCACCCGCCCTGGTACCCGGAAACCCTGGCCCCCGGCTACCCTGTTCCCCCTCCCTGGTCCCGGCTTACCATGGTACCTGGCCCCCCCTGGTACCCGGCTACCATGGTACCTGGAAAACCCGGGAACCCTGGCTGCCCTGGTCCCGGTCACCCTTTCCCCGGCTACCATTTCGGCCCCAGGGTCCCGGTTACCATGGTCCCCGGCTACCATGGTACCCCTACCAGGTTCCCGGCTACCATGGACCCCACCCAAGTACCCGGCTCCCCTTAGCACCTGGCTACCCCTAAACCCCGGCTCCCTGGCCCTGGCCCCCCCTGGTCCCCGGCTCCCAAATGGTACCCCCCCCAAGTACCCGGTTTCCCAGGTACCCGGCTACCCGGGAACCCGGCTACCCTGGTACCTGGCCACCCTGGCCCCCGGTTTACCCTGGTACCTGGCCCCCCTGGACCTGGCTACCCTGGTCCCCTGGCTACCCTGGTACCTTACCCTGGTACCCAGCTACCCTGGTTATCCCCCTTTACCCCACACTGGTACCCAGCCCTTTGGTACCCCCCCCGGCTACCTGGTACCTGGCTACCCTGGTCCTCTACCCTGGTACCTGACTCTCCACTATTTTGGGGGGCTGTTAATGGGAAAAAAGGAGGGGGGTTGAGAGGGGTAGGGAATGAGGGTGATGGGGGAGGGAGGGAGTTTAAGAGGGTAGTTTTAACGACCACGTAGGGTAGTTTTAACGACCACGTAGGGTAGTTTTAACGACAACGTAGGGTAGTTTTAACGACACGTAGGGTAGTTTTAACGACCACGTAGGGTAGTTTTAACGACCACGTAGGGTAGTTTTAACGACCAGGTAGTGTGGTCTTAACGACAAGGTAGTGTGGTTTTTTAACGACCAGGTAGTGTTGTTTTAACGCCCCAGGTCCTAGTCGTATGTCTCTCAGAGAGACCTGTCTCTCTCAGGAGAGACCTCACTGTCTCAGGAGAGACCTCACTGTCTCTCAGGAGACCTCACTGTCCTCTCAGGAGAACCTCACTGTCTGAGGAGATACCTCACTGTCTCTCAGGAGAATTTACTTAGGAGACCTACTGTCTCTCAGGAGAGACCTCACTGTCTCAGGAGAGACCTCACTGTCTCTCAGGAGACCTCACTGCCCTCTCAGGAGAGACCTCACTGAGGAGAGACTCCTGTCTCTCAGGAGAGACCTCACTGTCTCTCTCAGGAGAGACCTCACTGAGGAGAGACCTCACTGTCTCTCTCAGGAGAGACCTCACTGTCTGAGGAGAGACCTCACTGTCTGAGGAGAGACCTCACTGTCCTCAGGAGAGACCTCACTGTCTCTCAGGAGATACCTCACTGTCTCTCAGGAGAGACCTCACTGTCTCTCAGGAGACCTCACTGTCTGAGGAGAGACCTACTGTCTCTCAGGAGAGACCTCACTGTCCTCAGGAGATACCTACTGTCTCTCAGGGAGACTCACTGTCTCTCAGGAGAGATCTCACTGTCTGAGGAGACCTCACTGTCTCTCAGGAGAGACCTCACTGCCCTCAGGAGATACCTCACTGTCTCTCAGGAGATACCTCACTGTCTCTCTGAGAGACTTCACTGTCTCTCAGGAGAGAACTCACTGTCTCAGGAGACCTCACTGTCCCCTCAGGAGAGACCTCACTGTCTCTCAGGGAGACCTCACTGTCTCTCAGGAGATACCTCACTGTCTCTCAGGAGAGACCTCACTGTCTCTCAGAGAGACCTCACTGTCTGAGGAGAGACCTCACTGTCTCTCAGGAGATACCTCACTGTCTCTCTGAGAGACTTCACTGTCTCTCAGGAGAGACCTCACTGTCTCTCAGGGAGACAGTGAAAGCTGAGATAAGACAGACTCCGAGCGTCAGGCAGAGTCTCCTGTCACACCAGTAATGCTTTAAACTCCATACCTGCATCGCATCCTTCAAGAGAAACGCAGACGGACTACACTTCCTTCATTTCTACTGACGTACCCCCCTCAAAAATGCGAAACGTTATTTTTGTAGCGTAAACTAATCCATTTCTCTGCGTATAACAAGAGGAAGGGTTCGTTGTGGCAGAGGACAGTACGGGACCCTGCCGAGTTGCAGGGGAATTATTACCTCTATTAGAGGGTTTAATGGAGGGGTTTGAAGCCTACCGACTACACGAGGGTCATTAAGGCTCCAACTCAAACCTCTTTCAACCACCAGACGAGAATACTCCAATGTCTAAATTTAATACTACAATGTCTAAATTTAATACTCCAACGTCTAAATTTAATACTCCAATGTCTAAATTTAATACTCCAATGTCTAAATTTAATACTCCAATGTCTAAATTTAATACTCCAATGTCTAATTTAATACTCCAACGTCTAAATTTAATACTCCAATGTCTAAATTTGGCGTTGAACTCCCATCGTGTATACACGGAGAGATATACACCTGCCGGTCTATGTTTAAGGATGGGCTGGTATACTGGCTCCGTTTCTTGACCCACAGGATGAAACGTGCCTGGTACCCAGCTACCCTGGTACCCGGCAACCCTGGTACCCGGCTACCCTGGTACCTGGCTACCCTGGTACCCGGCTACCATGGTACCCAGCTACCCTGGTACCCGGCAACCCTGGTACCCGGCTACCCTGTTACCGGCTACCCTGGTACCCGGCTACCATGGTACCTGGCCACCCTGGTACCCGGCTACCATGGACCGGCTACCCTGGAACTCGGCTACCCTGGTACCTGGCTACCATGGTACCCGGCACCATGGTACCCGGCTACCATGGTACCCGGCTACCATGGTACTCGCTACCATGGTACCCGGCTACATGGTTCCCGGCTACCATGGTACCTGGCCACCCAAGTACCCGGCTACCATAGCACCTGGCTACCCTGGAACCCGGCTACCCTGGTACCTGGCCACCCTGGTACCCGGCTACCATGGTACCTGGCCACCCAAGTACCTGGCTACCAGGTACCCGGCTACCCTGGAACCCGGCTACCCTGGTACCTGGCCACCTGGTACCGGCTACCCTGGTACCTGGCTGCCCTGGTACCCGGCTACCCTGGTACCGGCTACCCTGGTACCTGGCTACCCTGGTACCCAGCTACCCTGGTACCTGGCTACCCTGGTACTCCACACTGGTACCCAGCTACCTGGTACCTAGCCCCGGCTACCTGGTACCTGGCTACCCTGGTACCTGGCTACCCTGGTACTGATCTCCACTATCTTGGGGCTGTGTAATGGGAAAGAGGGAGGGGGTTGAGAGGGGTAAGGGAATGAGGGTGATGGGGGAGGGAGGGGGGTTTAAGAGGGGAGTTTTAACGACCACGTAGGGTAGTTTTAACGACCACGTAGGGTAGTTTTAACGACAACGTAGGGTAGTTTTAACGACCACGTAGGGTAGTTTTAACGACCACGTAGGGTAGTTTTAACGACCACGTAGGGTAGTTTTAACGACCAGGTAGTGTGGTCTTAACGACAAGGTAGTGTGGTTTTTTAACGACCAGGTAGTGTTGTTTTAACGACCAGGTCCTAGTCGTATGTCTCTCAGGAGAGACCTGTCTCTCTCAGGAGAGACCTCACTGTCTCAGGAGAGACCTCACTGTCTCTCAGGAGACCTCACTGTCTCTCTCAGGAGAGACCTCACTGTCTGAGGAGATACCTCACTGTCTCTCAGGAGATACTTAACTGTCTCTCAGGAGAGACCTCACTGTCTCTCAGGAGAGACCTCACTGTCTCAGGAGAGACCTCACTGTCTCTCAGGAGAGACCTCACTGTCTCTCTCAGGAGAGACCTCACTGAGGAGAGACCTCACTGTCTCTCAGGAGAGACCTCACTGTCTCTCTCAGGAGAGACCTCACTGAGGAGAGACCTCACTGTCTCTCTCAGGAGAGACCTCACTGTCTGAGGAGAGACCTCACTGTCTGAGGAGAGACCTCACTGTCTCTCAGGAGAGACCTCACTGTCTCTCAGGAGATACCTCACTGTCTCTCAGGAGAGACCTCACTGTCTCTCAGGAGAGACCTCACTGTCTGAGGAGAGACCTCACTGTCTCTCAGGAGAGACCTCACTGTCTCTCAGGAGATACCTCACTGTCTCTCAGGAGAGACCTCACTGTCTCTCAGGAGAGATCTCACTGTCTGAGGAGAGACCTCACTGTCTCTCAGGAGAGACCTCACTGTCTCTCAGGAGATACCTCACTGTCTCTCAGGAGATACCTCACTGTCTCTCTGGAGAGACTTCACTGTCTCTCAGGAGAGAACTCACTGTCTCAGGAGACCTCACTGTCTCTCAGGAGAGACCTCACTGTCTCTCAGGAGAGACCTCACTGTCTCTCAGGAGATACCTCACTGTCTCTCAGGAGAGACCTCACTGTCTCTCAGGAGAGACCTCACTGTCTGAGGAGAGACCTCACTGTCTCTCAGGAGATACCTCACTGTCTCTCTGGAGAGACTTCACTGTCTCTCAGGAGAGACCTCACTGTCTCTCAGGAGAGACAGTGAAAGCTGAGATAAGACAGACTCTGAGCGTCAGGCAGAGTCTCCTGTCACACCAGTAATGCTTTAAACTCCATACCTGCATCGCATCCTTCAAGAGAACGCAGACGGACTACACTTCCTTCATTTCTACTCGACGTACGCCCCTCAAAAAATGCGAAACGTTATTTTTGTAGCGTAAACTAATCCATTTCTCTGCGTATAACAAGAGGAAGGGTTCGTTGTGGCAGAGGACAAGTACTGACCCTGCCGAGTTGCAGGGGAATTATTACCTCTATTAGGAGGGTTTAATGGAGGGGTTTGAAGCCTACCGACTACACGAGGGTCATTAAGGCTCCAACTCAAACCTCTTTCAACCACCAGACGAGAATACTCCAATGTCTAAATTTAATACTACAATGTCTAAATTTAATACTCCAACGTCTAAATTTAATACTCCAATGTCTAAATTTAATACTCCAATGTCTAAATTTAATACTCCAATGTCTAAATTTAATACTCCAATGTCTAAATTTAATACTCCAACGTCTAAATTTAATACTCCAATGTCTAAATTTGGCGTTGAACTCCCATCGTGTATACACGGAGAGATATACACCTGCCGGTCTATGTTTAAGGATGGGCTGGTATACTGGCTCCTGTTTCTTGACCCACAGGATGAAACGTGCCGAGAAACGTCGTGGTTGACGAGACAACACCGGGGCTGCAACAATACACAAATAACCAGCACAGGAGAGAGGAGTTTAGGTCGACGTTTCGCTCAGACTTCGACCACTGACTAGTGAGCAGTTAATGGCCCCAGTCGGTGCGAAACGTCGTCATAGTTTCTTTCCCCTGTGTTGAAAATGTTGGAAAATACCGACAAGGTGATTAAGACACATGTGGAACAATTGGTTATTTTTATTGTTGAAACGTTTCGCCTACACAGTAGACTTCTTCAGTCACACACACAGTCACCTGCTACTCCTGTTGACTGTATATTCCATGAAGAATTAGACACATGTGCAAGATGTTGGTATCTTTAGTGTAGACGTTTCGCCCTCCAGTGGCTTTATCAATACAAATTCAAGGACGTAATGGGAAGACTGAAGAACTATATACAAAAGATGAGGAGATCAGTCCCTCAATCTTGAAGACTCTTGAAGCACAGGCAGGAAGACTGGCGTCACCTGACGCCACTTGACGTACTGGCGTCACCTGACGCCACTTGACGTACTGGCGTCACCTGACGTACTGGCGTCACTTACGTACGGCGTACCTGACGTACTGGCGTCACTTGCGTAGCGTCACCGCACTGGCGTCACTTGACGTACTGGCGTCACCTGACGTACTGGCGTCACCTGACGTACTGGCGTCTGACTACTGGCGTCACCGACGTACTGGCGTCACCTGACGTACTGGCGTCACCTGACGTACTGGCGTCACCTGACGTGCTGGCGTCACCTGACGCCAGTATATACCGACTCCAGAATTGAGGGACTGATCTCATCCTTTGTATACAGCTTCACAGTCTTCCCATTACGTCCTTCAATTGTATTGATAAAGCCACTGGAGGGCGAAACGTCTACAGTTGTGTGTGTGTGATCTACCTTACGCTTCTCCAGGATACAACGTCACTTTCAGCCAACATTCTGTAGTCTCCTGCGAGACTAATCTCTCCACTGCGGACTCGATTACCGTCTCCAGACCAGCCTTGAGAGACACAGCCCGCCTGGGTGTTATGGGCGACCATTGCACTGTATTGTGCGGGTGTTTAGAGCCTTGGAGGTGGTGTGGGTTAGCAGTGTGTGTGTGTGTGTGTGTGGGAGTGCTGTGGAGGCTGGCTGGCTGGCTGGCTGGCTGGCTGGCTGGCTGGCTGGCTGCAGTGTTGGTCTAGGCCGACATTTTTCTCACCAACACTCTCACCTTTAGTCCCATTTTCTTGTTATTCTCTGTTTTTCTCTCCAAATTTGCCTGAGTTCTTGCACGTCGGTGAGAAAGAGTGGAGGAGGAGGAGGAGGAGCAGGAGTGGAAGGAGACGAAGAAGGGAACTGGAAGGAAGCTGAAGAGGATTAGGAGGAACAGGAAATGAAGAATATTAGGAGGATGAAGATTGGAAGGATGGAGGTGAAGATTAGGAAGAGGAGGATAGAAGGATTTAGGTTAAGATTAGGGAGAGGAAGAGGAGAGCAATGTGGGAGAGAAAGATTGTGAGATCAAGAGTCATCCATCAGACTGGAGGTGATACTAACATTGTAGGAACACAAGCCTTGAGAGAGCTCCAGCAAGTGGCTGCTAGAGTTCAACCACAGCTTATCGAAACTGGCTTTGTAAAAGAAGACTGGACAAGGAGTACAGGATGTGTGTGTGTGTGTGTGTGTCTCACTCAACATAGATCAGCACAGTGAGCGAGTCCCTAGCGCCAGTATGGAACCCACGCCTCATCAAGCGTGTACACAAACTTGAGAAAGGTGTGGTAGGTGTAGTGGGTGGTGTGGTGGGTGGGTGTAGTGGGTGGTGGGTAGGTGTGGTGGGTGGAGTAGTGGGTGGTGTAGTGGGTGTGGTGGGTGTAGTGGATGTAGTGGGTGTGGTGAGTGTAGTGGATGTAGTGGGTGGTGAGTGTAGTGGATGTAGTGGGTGTGGTGAGTGTAGTGGGTGTAGTGGGTGGTGTGGTGGGTGGGTGTAGTGGGTGGTGTAGTGGGTGTGGGTGGTGTAGTGGGTGTGGGTGGTGTAGTTGATGTGGTGGGTGTAGTGGATGTAGTGGGTGTGGTGAGTGTAGTGGGTCGTGTGGTGGGTGTGGTAGGTGTAGTGGGTGTGGTGGGTGGTGTAGTGGGTGTGGTGGGTGGTGTAGTGGGTGTATTGGGTGGTGCAGTGGGTGTGATGGGTGTAGTGGGTGTGGTGGGTGGCGTAGTGGGTGTGGTGGGTGGTGTAGTGGGTGTGGTGGGTGGTGTAGTGGGTGTGGTGGGTGGTGTAGTGGGTGTGGTGTAATGGGTGTAGTGGGTGTGGTGGGTGGTATAGTGGGTGTGGTGGGTGGTGTAGTGGGTGGTGTAGTGCGTGTGGTGGGTGGTGTAGTGCGTGTGGTGGGTGGTGTAGTGCGTGTGGTGGGTGGTGTAGTGCGTGTAATGGGTGGTGTAGTGCGTGTGGTGGGTGGTGTAGTGGGTGGTGTAGTGCGTGTGGTGGGTGTAGTGCGTGTGGTTGGTGGTGTAGTGCGTGTGGTAGGTGGTGTAGTGCGTGTGGTAGGTGGTGTAGTGCGTGTGGTAGGTGGTGTAGTGCGTGTGGTTGGTGGTGTAGTGCGTGTGGTTGGTGGTGTAGTGCGTGTGGTAGGTGGTGTAGTGCGTGTAGGTGGTGTAGTGCGTGTGGTTGGTGGTGTAGTGCGTGTGGTAGGTGGTGTAGTGCGTGTGGTAGGTGGTGTAGTGCGTGTGGTAGGTGGTGTAGTGCGTGTGGTGGGTGGTGTAGTGCGTGTGGTGGGTGGTGTGTGCTGTGGTGGTGGTGTGTGGGTGGTGTAGTGCGTGTGGTAGGTGGTGTAGTGCGTGTGGTAGGTGGTGTAGTGCGTGTGGTAGGTGGTGTAGTGCGTGTGGTGGTGGTGTAGTGTGTGTGGTAGGTGGTGTAGTGCGTGTGGTAGGTGGTGTAGTGCGTGTGGTAGGTGGTGTAGTGCGTGTGGTGGGTGGTGTGTGCGTGTGGTGGGTGGTGTAGTGCGTGTGGTGGTGGTGTGTGCGTGTGGTAGGTGGTGTAGTGCGTGTGGTGGTGGTGTAGTGCGTGTGGTGGGTGGTGTAGTGCGTGTGGTGGGTGGTGTAGTGCGTGTGGTGGGTGGTGTAGTGCGTGTGGTGGGTGGTGTAGTGCGTGTGGTGGGTGGTGTAGTGCGTGTGGTGGGTGGTGTAGTGCGTGTGGTGGTGGTGTAGTGCGTGTGGTGGGTGGTGTAGTGCGTGTGGTAGGTGGTGTAGTGCGTGTGGTAGGTGGTGTAGTGCGTGTGGTAGGTGGTGTAGTGCGTGTGGTAGGTGGTGTAGTGCGTGTGGTAGGTGGTGTAGTGCGTGTGGTAGGTGTAGTGCGTGTGGTAGGTGTAGTGCGTGTGGTGGGTGGTGTAGTGCGTGTGGGTGGGTGGGGTGTGGTGCGGTGGTGTAGTGCGTGTGGTAGGTGGTGTAGTGCGTGTGGTGGGTGGTGTAGTGCGTGTGGTGGTGGTGTAGTGCGTGTGGTGGGTGGTGTAGTGCGTGTGGTGGGTGGTGTAGTGCGTGTGGTGGGTGGTGTAGTGCGTGTGGTGGTGGTGTAGTGCGTGTGGTGGTGGTGTAGTGCGTGTGGTGGTGGTGTAGTGGCGTGGTGGCTGGTGGTGTAGTGCGTGTGGTAGGTGGTGTAGTGCGTGTGGTAGGTGGTGTAGTGCGTGTGGTAGGTGGTGTAGTGCGTGTGGTGGGTGGTGTAGTGCGTGTGGTGGGTGGTGTAGTGCGTGTGGTAGGTGGTGTAGTGCGTGTGGTGGGTGGTGTAGTGCGTGTGGTGGGTGGTGTAGTGCGTGTGGTGGTGGTGTAGTGCGTGTGGTGGGTGGTGTAGTGCGTGTGGTGGTGGTGTAGTGCGTGTGGTGGTGGTGTAGTGCGTGTGGTGGGTGGTGTAGTGCGTGTGGTGGGTAGTGCGTGTGGTGGTGCGTGTGGTGGGTGGTGTAGTGCGTGTGGTGGGTGGTGTAGTGCGTGTGGTAGGGTGGTGTAGTGCGTGTGGTAGGTGGTGTAGTGCGTGTGGTGGGTGGTGTAGTGCGTGTGGTGGGTGGTGTAGTGCGTGTGGTGGGTGGTGTAGTGCGTGTGGTGGTGGTGTAGTGCGTGTGTGGGTGGTGTAGTGCGTGTGGTAGGTGGGTGTGCGTGTGGTAGGTGGTGTAGTGCGTGTGGTGGGTGGTGTAGTGCGTGTGGTGGGTGGTGTAGTGCGTGTGGTGGGTGGTGTAGTGCGTGTGGTGGGTGGTGTAGTGCGTGTGGTGGGTGGTGTAGTGCGTGTGGTAGGTGGTGTAGTGCGTGTGGTGGGTGGTGTAGTGCGTGTGGTAGGTGGTGTAGTGCGTGTGGTGGGTGGTGTGGCAGAAGTGCAGGAGCGTCCTCTAGACAACACCAACTGCGCAGGAACGTCCTCTAGACAGCAGCAGCAGCGCAGGAGCGTCCTCTAGACAACACCAACTGCGCAGGAACGTCCTCTAGACAGCAGCAGCAGCGCAGGAGCGTCCTCTAGACAACAGCAGCAGCGCAGGAACGTCCTCTAGACAACACCAACTGCGCAGGAACGTCCTCTAGACAGCAGCAGCAGCGCAGGAGCGTCCTCTAGACAGCAGCAGCAGCGCAGGAACGTCCTCTAGACAGCAGCAGCAGCGTAGGAACGTCCTCTAGAAACACCAACAGCGCAGGAACGTCCTCTAGACAGCAGCAGGAGCGTCCTCTAGACAACACCAACAGCGCAGGAACGTCCTCTAGACAGCAGCAGCAGCGCAGGAACGTCCTCTAGACAACACCAACAGCGCAGGAACGTCCTCTAGACAGCAGCAGCAGCGCAGGAACGTCCTCTAGACAGCAGCAGCGCAGGAACGTCCTCTAGAAACACCAACAGCGCAGGAACGTCCTCTAGACAGCAGCAGCAGCGCAGGAACGTCCTCTAGACAACACCAACAGCGCAGGAACGTCCTCTAGACAGCAGCAGCAGCGCAGGAACGTCCTCTAGACAGCAGCAGCAGCGCAGGAACGTCCTGTAGACAGCAGCAGCAGCGCAGGAACGTCCTGTAGACAGCAGCAGCAGCGCAGGAACGTCCTGTAGACAGCAGCAGAAGCGCAGGAACGTCCTGTAGACAGCAGCAGCAGCGCAGGAACGTCCTGTAGACAGCAGCAGCAGCGCAGGAACGTCCTCTAGACAGTAGCAGCAGCGCAGGAACGTCCTCTAGACAGCAGCAGCGCAGGAACGTCCTCTAGACAGCAGCAGCGCAGGATCTCCTCCAGACGTCCGCACACCACCACCACCACCGCCACACTGATCAATAAACCTCCACGGCCTTCACTTTTACGTATCGAATAATCAAATTTAAAAATTCCCTTCCCCCTGTATCTTCTTCCTCCTCCTCCTCCTCCTCTCTTCTTCTCTCTTCTTTATCGCTGGCTGCGTTACTTAAGAGAATGAAGGTCGGAACTTGAGCGCGGATCAAGGTCGCTCGCGTAAAGATCGCGACGGGAATCGAGGTTTTCCGCGACACGCTCGGCTGCCTTCTCATCTGTGTAATGGCAGCCAAGGGAGGGGGGGGGGGAGGTAGGGGAATGCTGCGCGATTCCCGCGCGCCGATTGGTCGGCGGCTGGTGGGCGGGGCGGCGCTGAGCCAATCCCCGCCGAGGTAGGGGGTTGCCCGGGTTAGCCAATCGGGTGGCTCCTCGCCGCCACCTCCTCTTTTGGACTTTAAACTCGACAGTAAAACACGGTGGTCGACTCCACACTATATCCCCTTTCTTTATACCCTCACGCTCCACTACTCTCTCCTCTTACTCCTTCACTACTCTCTCCTCTTCTCCTTCACAACTCCCCTCTTACTCCTCCTCCTTCACTATTCTCATCCTCCTCCTTCGCTGCTTTATCTCTCCCTCTCTATCCCTACCAGAACTATCCTATCTGCTACTATCCTAACTGCTACTATTACTACACTAACTACTACTAAACTACTGCACTAACTACCACTACAGTAACTTGTTCAGTGATGAATTAACACGACTGTGTTCAGAGATCCCTTAACACGACTGTTCAGAGATCCCTTAACACGACTGTTCAGAGATCCCTTAACACGACTGTTCAGAGATCCCTTAACACGACTGTGTGTTCAGAGATCCCTTAACACGACTGTGTGTTCAGTGCTCCCTTAACACGACTGTGTGTTCAGTGGCTCCCTTAACACGACTGTGTGTTCAGAGATCCCTTAACACGACTGTGTGTTCAGTGCTCCCTTAACACGACTGTGTGTTCAGAGATCCCTTAACACGACTGTGTGTTCAGAGATCCCTTAACACGACTGTGTGTTCAGAGATCCCTTAACACGACTGTGTGTTCAGAGATCCCTTAACACGACTGTGTGTTCAGAGATCCTTAACACGACTGTGTGTTCAGAGATCCCTTAACACGACTGTGTGTTCAGTGCTCCCTTAACACGACTGTGTGTTCAGAGATCCCTTAACACGACTGTGTGTTCAGTGCTCCCTTAACACGACTGTGTGTTCAGAGATCCCTTAACACGACTGTGTGTTCAGTGCTCCCTTAACACGACTGTGTGTTCAGAGATCCATTAACACGACTGTGTGTTCAGTGATCCCTTAACACGACTGTGTGTTCAGAGATCCCTTAACACGACTGTGTGTTCAGTGCTCCCTTAACACGACTGTGTGTTCCACTGCGACACATCCAGGGGTCCTGTCATTATCTACCAATGTAATTGCGTATGTCTCCAAGGTAATTATTGTAATCCTTACGCAGGGGTGGGAGGTGAGGAGTACTGGGGTGGGAGGTGAGGAGTACTGGGGTGGGGGTGAGGAGTACTGGGGTGGAAGGTGAGGAGTACTGGGGTGGTGGTGAAGAGTACTGGGGGTGGGAAATGAGGAGTACTGGGGTGGGGTTAGTACTGGGGCGGGGGTGAAGAGTACTGGGGTGGGGAATGAGGAGTACAGGGGGGTGAGGAGTACTGGTGGGGTGAGGAGTACTGGGGGTGAGGAGTACTGGGGGTGAGGAGTACTGGGGTGTGAGGAGTACTGGGGGAAGCCTGGTTAGAGTTCTGGGGGTTAAGGCTTGTTTGTTTTTTCCCTTGGTTTGTTCAATTCTGCATTTGTTTGTTCCTCTGGCTTTGTTCAAATATCTGGATTCATGATAAAAATCCTGCCCACCCTCCTTAATGAACATGAACTGACTTGACCTCCCTGGACCTGGACCCTCCCTGAACCTGGACCCTCCATGAACCTGGACCTTGGACCCTCCCTGGACCTGGACCCCTCCCTGAACCTGGACCCTCCATGACGTGGACCTTGGACCCTCCCCGGACACAG
>WNWK01038552.1:0-17883 GCA_009830355.1 Cherax destructor | reverse complement strand
GGTAAGACAGAGAGTAGGATTGCAGATGAGCAAGGAGGTTTTAGGGGGGTAGGGATTTTAGATAAGGTTTACAGTGAAGCTATATGTGAACAGTATTTAGAAAAAGGTGGGAGAAGTTTTTATTGCATTTATGGATTTAGAAAAGGCATATGATAGAGTGGATAGGGGAGCAATGTGGCAAATGTTGCAAGTGTATGGAATAGGTAGTAAGTTACTGAAGGCTGTAAAGAGTTTTTAGGGAGGATAGTGAGGCTCAGGTTGGGGTGTGTAGGAGAGAGGGAGATTACTTCCCGGTAAAAGTAGGTCTTAGACAGGGATGTGTAATGTCACCATGGTTGTTTAATATATTTATAGATGGGGTTGAAAAAGAAGTAAATGCTAGGGTGTTGGGGAGAGGGTGGATTAAATTATGGAGAATTAAATGCAAAGGGGAGTTGACACAGTTACTTTTTGCTGATGATACTGTGCTTATGGGAGATCTCTAAAGAAAAGTTGCAAAGGTTAGGGGACAGTTTGGGAGAGGGGTAAAGGTAGAAAGTTAAAAGTGAACATAGATAAGAGTAAGGTGATGAGGGTATCTAACGATTTAAATAAAGAAAAATTGGATATCACATTGGAGAGAGGGATTATGGAAGAAGTAAATGTTTTCAGATATTTGGGAGTTGATGTGTCAGCGGATGGGTTTATGAAGGATGAGGTTAACCATAGAATTGATGAAGGAAAAAAGGTGAGTGGTGCATTGAGGTATCTGTGGAGACAAAACGTTATCCATGGAGGCAAAGAAGGGAATGTACGAAAGTATAGTGGTACCAACACTCTTATATGGGTGTGAAGCATGGGTTGCAAATGCTGCAGCGAGGAGGAGGCTGGAGGCAGTGGAGATGTCCTGTCTAAGGGCAATGTGTGGTGTAAATATTATGCAGAAAATTCGAATGTGGAAATTAGGAGAAAGTGTGGAGTTACTAAAAGTATTTGTCAGAGGGCTGAAGAGGGTTGTTGAGGTGGTTTGGTCATTTAGAGAATGGATCAAAGTAGAATGACTTGGAGAGCGTATAAATCTGTGGGGAAGGAAGGCGGGGTAGGGTCGTCCAAGAAAAGGTTGGAGGGAAGGGTAAAGGAGGTTTTGTGGGCGAGGGCTTGACTTCCAGCAAGCATGTGTGAGCGTGTTAGATAGGAGTGAATGGAGACGAATGGTTTTTGGGACATGACGATCTGTTGGAGTGTGAGCAGGGTAACATTTTGTGAAGGGATTCAGGAAACCAGTTAATTGATTTAGTTGGACTTGAGTCCTGGAAATGGGAAGTACAATGCCTGCACTTTAAAGGAGGGGTTTGAGATAGTGACAGCTGGGAGGGACTTTTCTCAGCTGTCGTATCTGAGCTCCTCTGCAAAGACAGTGATTATGTATGAGTGTGGTGAAAGTGTTGAATGATGATGAAAGTATTTTCTTTTTGGGGATTTTCTTTCTTTTTGGGTCACCCTGCCTCGGTGGGAGACGGCCGACTTGTTGACAAAAAAAAAAAAAAAAAGTGTATTTTTTTAAATGATTTTGTAAGTGTATTTTTGGGGGTCTAAAAGGACTAGTCTACTTTACATTATTCCTTATGGGAATAAATTTGTTTGGTAATGGCACTTGAACAGCATTCTGGAACGAAAAAATAACGAAAACTGGGGGTCTACTGTACAGTGGTACCTCGGTTAACGATGGTCCCCAAACTCGCCCTTTTATGTAAGTATATTTTTTTAAATTCTTTTGTAAGTGTATTTTTGGGGGTGTAAAAGGATTAGTCTATTTTACATTATTCCTTATGGGGATAAATTCGTTTGGTAATGGCACTTGAACAGCATTCTGGAACGAAAAAATATTGTTAACCGAGGTACCACTGTATTTGTTTTACATGATGGTAGGATTGCTGGTGTCTTTTTTCTGTCTCATAAACATGCAAGATTTCAGGTACGTCTTGCTACTTCTACTTACACTTAAGTCACACTACACATACATGTACACGTTTATGTATACACACTCATCTGAGTTTTTCCTTTGATTTTATCTGAATAGTTCTTGTTCTTATTGCTTTTCCTTTCATATCCATGGTGAAGTGGAATAAGAATCTTTCCTCCATAAGCCATGCGTGTTGTAAAAGTCAACTAAAATGCCGGGAACAATGGGCTAGTAACCCCTTTTCCTGTATAGCTTACTAAAAAGAAGAAGAAAACCGTCAGAGTGGGATGTTTGAATGTGCGTGGATGTTGTGCGAATGATAAGAAAGAGATGATTGTAGATGTTATGAATGAAAAGAAGCTGGATGTCCTGGCTTTAAGTGAGACAAAGCTGAAGGGGGTAGGAGAGTTTCAGTGGGGAGAAATAAATGGGATTAGGTCAGGGGTTTCAAATAGAGTTAGAGCTAAAGAAGGAGTGGCAATAATGTTGAATAATCAGTTATGGCAGGTAAAGAGGGAATATAAATGTATAAATTCAAGGATTATGTGGAGTAAAATAAAGGTTGGATGTGAAAAGTGGGTTATAGTAAGTGTTTATGCACCTGGAGAAGAGAGAAGTGAAGAGGAGAGAGATTTTGGGAAATGTTGATGAGTGTGTGGGGAGTTTTTAACCAAGTGAGAGAGTAATTGTGGTTGGGGATCTTAATGCTAAAGTGGGTAAAAATGTTGTGGAGGGAGTAGTAGGTAAATTTGGGGTGCCAGGGGTAAATGTAAAGGGGGAACCATTAATTGAGCTATGTGTAGAAAGAGCTTTGGTAATAAGTAATACATATTTTATGAAAAAGAGGATAAATAAATATACAAGGTATGATATAGCACGTAAGGAAAGTAGTTTGTTGGATTATGTATTGGTGGATAAAAGGTTGATGGGTAGGCTTCAGGATGTACATGTTTATAGAGGGGCAACGGATATATCGGATCATTATTTGGTTGTAGCTACGGTTAGAGTAAAAGGTAGATGGGACAAAAGAAAATGGCAACAGCAAGTAAGAGAGGTAAAAGTGTATAAACTAAGGGAGGAGGAAGTTAGGGTGAGATATAAGCAACTATTGGCAGAAAGGTGGGCTAATGCATGTATGAGTAGTGGGGGGTTTGAAGAGAGTTGGGATAGTTTTAAAAATGCAGTATTAGAATGTGGGGCAGAAGTTTGTGGCTATAGGAGGGTGGGTGCAGGAGGAAAGAGGAGTGAGTGGTGGAATGAAGAAGTAAAGGGTGTGATAAAAGAGAAAAGGTAGCTTATGAGAGGTTTTACAAAACAGAAGTGTAAATAGAAGAGCAGAGTATATGGAGAGTAAAAGAAAGGTGAAGAGAGTGCAAAAGAAGAGCGGATGAAAGAATGGGAGAGGCTCTGTCAAGAAATTTTGCTGAAAACAAGAAAAATTTTTGGAGTGAGATAAACAAGGTAAGAAAGCCTAGGGAACGAATGGATTTGTCAGTTAAAAACAGAGTAGGGAGTTAGTAGATGGGGAGCTGGAGGTATTGGGTAGATGGCGGAAATATTTTGAGGAACTTTTAAATGTCGATGAAAAAAGGAGGGGTAATTTCATGTACTGGCCAGGGAGGTACAACATCGTTTAGGAGTGAAGAAGAGCAGGATGTGAGTGTGGGGGAGGTGCGTGAGGCATTACGTAGAATGAAAGGGGGTAAAGCAGCTGGAACTGACGGGATTATGACAGAAATGTTAAAAGCAGGGGAGGATATAGTGCTGGAGTGGTTGGTATTTTTGTTTAATAAATGTATGAAAGAGGGGAAGGTACCTAGGGATTGGCAGAGAGCATGTATAGTTCCTTTATGTAAAGGGAAGGGGGATAAAAGAGTGTAAAAATTATAGGGGAATAAGTTTACTGAGTTCTCCATGGGGAAGTGGAATAGAATTCTTCCTCCGTAAGCCATGCGTGTCGTAAGAGGCGACTAAAATGCCGGGAGCAAGGGGCTAGTAACCCCTTCTCCTGTATATATTACTAAATGTAAAAGGAGAAACTTTCGTTTTTCCTTTCGGGCCACCCTGCCTCAGTGGGAAACGGCTGACGTGTTGAAAGAAAGAAGAAGTTTACTGAGTATACCAGGTAAAGTGTATGGCAGGGTTATTACTGAAAGAATTAGAGGTATGACAGAGAGTAGGATTGCAGATGAGTTGTTTAATATATTTATAGATGGGGTTGTAAAAGAAGTAAATGCTAGGGTGTGGGGAGAGGGGTGGGATTAAATTATGGGGAATTAAATGCAAAATGGGAGTTGACACAGTTACATTTTGCTGATGATACTGTGCTTATGGGAGATTCTAAAGAAAAGTTGCAAAGGTTAGTGGACGAGTTTGGGAGAGTGTGTAAAGGTAGAAAGTTGAAAGTGAACATAGATAAGAGTAAGGTGATGAGGGTATCAAATGATTTAAATAAATAAAAATTGGATATCACATTGGAGAGAGGGATTATGGAAGAAGTAAATGTTTTCAGATATTTGGGAGTTGACGTGTCAGCGGATGGGTTTATGAAGGATGAGGTTAACCATAGAATTGATGAAGTAAAAAAGGTGAGTGGTGCGTTGAGGTATCTGTGGAGACAAAAACGTTATCCATGGAGGCAAAGAAGGAATGTACGAAAGTATAGTGGTACCAACACTCTTATATGGGTGTGAAACATGGGTTGCAAATGCTGCAGCGAGGAGGCGGCTGGAGGCAGTGGAGATGTCCTGTCTAAGGGCAATGTATGGTGTAAATATTATGCAGAGAATTCAGAGTGTGGAAATTAGGAGGAGGTGTGGAGTTACTAAAACTATTAGTCAGAGGGCTGAAGAGGGGTTGTTGAGGTGGTTTGGTCATTTAGAGAGAATGGATCAAAGTAGAATGACTTGGAGAGCGTATAAATCTATAGGTGAAGGAAGGCGGGTAGGGGTCGTCCTAGAAAAGGTTGGAGGGAGGGGTAAAGGAGGTTTTGTGGGCGAGGGGCTTGGACTTCCAGCAAGCATGTGTGAGTGTGTTAGATAGGAGTGAATGGAGACGAATGGTTTTGGGACATGACGATCTGTTGGAGTGTGAGCAGGGTAACATTTTGTGAAGGATTCAGGAAACCAGTTAATTGATTTAGTTGGACTTGAGTCCTGGAAATGGGAAGTACAATGCCTGTACTTTAAAGGAGGGGTCTGGGATAGTGACAGCTGGGAGGGACTATTCTCAGCTGTCGTATCTGAGCTCCTCTGCAAAGACAGTGATTATGTATGAGTGTGGTGAAAGTGTTGAATGATGATGAAAGTATTTTCTTTAGGGATTTTCTTTCTTTTGGGTCACCCTGCCTCGGTGGGAGACGGCCGACTTGTTGAAAAAAAAAAAAAAAAAGTTACAAATAAGGAAAAAGATACACACACAACCCGCACATATAAAAGAGAGGAGCTTACGACGACGTTTCGGTCCGACTTGGACCATTTACAAAGTCACACTAACACACAGAGACGGGGAAGGGGTATATGTGCGGGTTGTGTGTGTATTGTTCAGTCACGGTATTGTGCCTTTTTTGTTATTTAAGGAAAAAGATATATATAAAATACAAAATAAGTCACACAATCAAATTTTGTGAGAAATTTAAGATAGTGAGGTAGCAGTTACTAGAACAATTATGAATTTAACTACTCTAACATACAATAAATTTTGTGAGAAATTTAAGATAGTGAGGTAGCAGTTACTAGAACAATTATTGCACTAACGTAGTCTGTCTGTGTGTCTGTTTTTCTGTCTGTCTGTGTGTCTGTCTTTCTGTCTGTCTGTGTGTCTGTCTTTCTGTCTGCTTGTCTCAGAGAGTAGCTCATAAACCAACTGGTATTATGCAGATCATAAGTGCATTATATCACTTTGTCTTGATTTTTAGTTATCCTAGGTAATTTACACTATGTATAATTGTATTTACATATGTGTTCCTGTGAGATAGAGACAGATAGAGACAGAAACAGATAGATACAGACAGAGAGATAGACAGCCTATCAGGTACCCAGCTGACCAGCCAGGTGGCCAACCAGCTGCTTGCCAGCCAGGTGGCCAGGCAGGCAGGCAGCCAGGTGGCCAGGCAGGCAGGCAGCCAGGTGGCCAGGCAGGCAGGCAGCCAGTTGGCCTGCCAGCCAGCCTACATCACTTTCCACTTCAAAGGGGAGTGTTAATATGACATGACATCAGTGAATCCTTGGTGTTTGCCGCAGTGTTTGCTCTAGCTGGCGCTCAATTTACCTGGTGCTCCCACAAGGTACTAAGTGGTCCCAGATTTTTTTAATATGGCGCACACCGAGTGTTAAGACCCATTCTATGCTCACCAGGCATCTCAGGCCAATTGTGCCAAATTTGGAGGCAGGAAAAATAACACGTAAAATACGTTTGGGGCAGTAGCAGTACTAACGTATATATACGTTTGGACCGTTTAAGGGTTAAAATCTGTGAGTGTGGTTACAGTGATGGCATAAAGATTAAGGAAAAGAATAATAATGTAATTATTATTATTACTATTAATATTACAGTGGACCTCGCTATTCGAACACTCCAAACTCGCCCTTTTATGTAAGTTTTTGTAAGTGCTTTATAAGTGTATTTTTGGGGTCTGAAACGGACTAATCTAATTTACATCATTCCTTATGGGAATAAATTGTTTGGTAACAGCACTTGAACAGCATTCTGGAATAAAGAATGTTCGAAAGTCGGGGGTCCACTGTATTATTTTATCCTTGGTATGTTGGTAGACAGCAACTGCCCATGGAGGTACTACAATCCTGCCAATTGAGTGTAAAACGAAAGCCTGTAATTGTTTTAAATGATGGTAGGATTGCTGGTGTCTTCTTTCTGTCTCATAAACATACTACAAGATTTCAGGTACGACTTGTTACTTCTACTTACACTTAGGTCATGCTACATGCATATATATACACACCCCTAGGTTTTCTTCTATTTTCTTACTAGTTCTTGTTCTTGTTTATTTCCTCTTAACTCATGGGGAAGTGGAACAGAATTCTTCCTCCGTAAGCCATGCATATCATAAGAGTCAACTAAAATTCCGGGAGCAAGGAGCTAGTAACCCCTTCTCCTGTATACATTACTAAAGTTAAAAAGAGAAACATTTGTTTTTGTTTTTGGGTCACCTTGCTTCAGTGGGATATTGCTGGTTTTTTGAAAGAAGAAGAAAGAAAATTATTATTTTATGTAAGTACAGTGGACCCCCGAGTATCATAAGGCTCATATATCGTAAAAATCGTGGTTTCGTAAGCTTTTTCAATTTCGTATCGTAAACAGGCCTGTGTTTCGTAATGTATTAGACCTGTCCGCCTGCTCCGCGCCTGCCCTGCGCCTGCGCAGGACGCCAGTGAAGCGTTGTTTACCATTGAGAGAACATTACCCAGTGCGCTCTTTCACACATTCACAATACATTTGGTGTCTTTTTTGGTGGGTTAGTGATTGTCACTTTGAAATAAGTCACCATGGGTCCAAAGAAGCTTCCTAGTGGCACCCCAGTGGTAGCAGGCATGCAGAGAGTGTAGCATCCATGCAGGAGTGTAGCATTCATGCAGGAGTGTAGCATTCATGCAGGGAGTGTAGCATTCATGAGTGGAGTGTAGCATTCATGCAGGTAGTGTAGCATTCATGGGAGTGTAGCATTCATGCAGGGAGTGTAGCATTCATGCAGGGAGTGTAGTATTCATGCAGGGAGTGTAGCATTCATGCAGGGAGTGTAGCATTCATGCAGGGAATGTAGCATTCATGCAGGGAGTGCAGCAGGCATGCAGGGAGGTAGCAGGCATGCAGGAGTGTAGCAGGCATGCAGGGAGTGTAGCAGGCATGCATTGAGTGTAGCATTCATGCATTAAAGACCAAGAAGGGAAGTAACCCCAAAGAGGGCTTTGACACCTAAGTCCTTTTGGGGGGATTCCCTTCCAACCACTAACACCCTGCCCCTGTCATCATCCCTATCTTCCAGATGCCTGCAACTCTTCAATAAAGGTAAGTAAATGTATATACAGTGGACCCCGAAGTTTCGTAAAAACTTCACTCCTGAAGTCTGCTCAGTGCCATTACCGAACGAATTTACTCCCTTAAGCACTTACAATATTATACTTACATAAATGTACGATTTCCGGGTTTACGAAACTGGGGTCCACTGTATATATATATATACAGTGGAACCCCGGTTAACAAAAAATCATTGCAGAAGCCTGCTCAAGTGTCATTACCGAACGAATTTACTTCCTTAAGAAAAATGTCATTTAGGTTAGTCTACAGTGAGCCCCGGTTCTCGTCGGCAACCGTCACAGAGGGCCCGTCGACCACCGGTTTGGTCGAACTCCGATTCTATTTTCCCCATAAGAAATAATGGAAATAAAATTAATCCGTCCCAGCCATCCAAAAGTATTAAAATAAAATATTTTTTAGGACTTTTGACATTAAAATAAACACAATTTTATAAAAAATAAGAAATAAATATACAATAACATGTCACTTACATTTATTGAAGAGTTGTTGATTTTGGAGGACGGGAGGAGGGAAAAAGGTGGTACCTGCTAGTGTTTGAAGGGAACCCTTCCATTAACACTGCAGGTACCAAGTTCTTTTCTGGGGTTACTGGCCTTTTTCTTGAATGCTACACTCCCTGCATGAATGCTACACTCCCTGCATGAATGCTTACACTCCCTGCATGAATGCTACACTCCTGCATGAATGCTACACTCCCTGCATGAATGCTACACTCCTGCATGAATGCTACACTCCCTGCATGAATGCTACACTCCCTGCATGAATGCTACACTCCCTGCATGAATGCTACACTCCCTGCATGAATGTTACACTTTCCCCGCATGAATGCTACACTCCCTGCATGAATGCTACACTCCCTGCATGAATGCTACACTCCCTGCATGAATGCTACACTCCCTGCATGAATGCTACACTCCCTGCATGAATGCTACACTCCCTGCATGAATGCTACACTCCCTGCATGCCTACTACACTCCCTGCATGCCTACTACACTCCCTGCATGCCTACTACACTCCCTGCATCCTTGCTACACTCCCCGCATCCTTGCTAACTCCCTGCATCCTTGCTACACTCCCTGCATCCCCTACACTCCCTGCATCCTTACACTCCCCCGCATCCTTGCTACACTCCCTGCATCCTGCCCCTCCCTGCATCCCTGCTACACTCCCTGCATCCCCCGCTACACTCCCTGCATCCCCTACACTCCCTGCATCCCGCTACACTCCCTGCATCCCTGCCACTCCCTGCATCCCTGCTACACTCCTGCATCCCTGCTAAATCCCTGCATCCCTGCTCACCCCCTGCATGAATGCTACACTCCCTGCATGAATGCTTCACTCCCTGCATATTCTTTTACCACAGGCTTGGCACTAGGAGCTTTCTTGGGGCCCATGGGGCTTATTTAGCAGTTGCAAGCACTAAAAACACTGGAATAATGACAATAATTTTTAACTAGAATAAACTCAATAAATTTTTAATATTAAGTACCTAGTTTTTAAGGACTAGAATAAGCTGCCCCTAATGCCATGGCATGTCAGTGGCTCCTTGCACTCAATTTACATTGTAACTTCCAATACCCATGTAACCTGCAATGAAATAAAATTTGTTTGTTTGTTTGTTTGTTTGTATGAATGCGTGGGTGGGTGGGTTGGGTCGCCATTGTAAACAATAACACACTGAGTGCCTGGGCGCCCAGTTTTCCACGGCCACGCGACGCGTTCGGGACGAATAGCCACCCCCCGAACTCCGAGTGGCCGCCTAATACCAAAATAAAAATATTGAAAAAAACTTGTCGAACACCGATTTGGCCGAGCTCCGACGCCTCGCCAACCCGGGGGTTCACTGTATTTCAGACCCCCAAAATACACTTCCACAAGCACTTACAAATATTATACTTGCATAATTGCACGACGGGGTGTTCGTTAACGGGGTTCCACTGTATATTGTTTTTAATTATTTAGTATGTGAATTTTTTTTTGTGGAACGGATTAATTGTATTTACATTTTTTTTATGGGAAATAATGGTTCGAATTTCGAAATTCCCGTGTTAAGTAATAGCTCCTGGAACAGATTAATTACGATATTTGGGGGTCCACTGTATAGTAGGTTGGTAGACAGAAAACCTTTCCGTAGAATGTAAAACAAAGCCTGTGATTGTTTTACATGATGGTGGATTGCTGGTGTTTTTTTTTTCGACTCAAAAAGGGCAAGATTTCAGGGTCTTGCTACTTCTACAACATTTTAAATACACTACACTTGCATGTACAAGCATATATGTACACCCTCTGGGTTTTCTATTTTTCTTACTAGTTCTTCTTGTTTATTTCTCATTCCATGGGGAAGTGGAACTGAATTTTCCTCCACAACCCGTGTCGCAAGAAACGTATAACATGCCGGGAGAAAGGGGGCCCAGTAACCCCTTCTCCTGTATACATTAATAAAGTTAAAAGATAAACCCGCTTTTCTTTTTAGGTAAATGCCTCGGTGGGATATGGTTGGTTTGATGAAAAAAATTATTATTTTATTGCAGGGCTCTGTGGCTAAAGCCCCGCTCACACGGCGAGGTTCTGGGCCCCTTCCGCCAGGGTAGAAACATTGGGCATGTTTTTACAACTGTTGTTAGGTTTTCCCATCAGTAAAATGGGTACATGGGTGTTTGTCGACTGGGTGGGTCACATCCTGGGACACTGACCTAATTTGCCCGAAATGTTTAAAAAAAAAAAACAAGGGGGTTTTTTTATAGTAGTACAGTGGTACCTTGACTTTATGAGTGCCCCAACTTACGAGTTTTCTGGGGGTTTCGACATCGCCTCGGCCCCTTTTTTTTTTTGAGTTGCTACCAAAAAAACCCAGTTAAAAAAGCCCCATACCCCCCCCCTAGTTTTGGGGCGATCTGAAGTCAAATCCAACTCTGTACCCAGAAGAATGTCAGGGGGTTTCATCCCATCCCCATGCTCTTCCAAGACATAACTGGGGAAAGGTAATACTCCCACACTAATCCCAGATTTGTGGTTCTCATAAACTGGGAAGAGGTAACCTCCATTTTCCCCAAACTCAAGAGTTTTTCCAGAAACATTAAGGTTGATGGAGTACTGATAGTGGTGGGGGGGGAAAACATGGTAGTCGGGGGGGTAGTGGGGGGTGGTGGGTGGAGTAGTGATAAAGGGGGTGGAGTTTTAAAGGTGGTGGGGGAGTGCTGATAGTGGTGGGGGGGGGGGTTTTTAGTGGTGGGTGGAGTAAAAGATGGTGGTGGGGTGGAGAAAAGGGTGGTGGTGGGTGGAGAGTGATGGTGGTGGGGGGGAAAAGTGGGGAGTGGTGGGTGGAGGAAAAGGTGGTGGTGGGTGTAGTAGAGATGGTGGGTGGTGAGTGAAGGTAGTGGGTGAAGTAGAAATGGTGGTGGGGGGGAGTAGAGATGGGGTGGGTGGAGATTGAAGGTGGTGGGTGGAGAGAGATGGTGGTGGGGAAAAGGTAGTGGGGAAGAGAAAAAGGTGGTGGGGGTAGAGATGGGGGTGGGTGGAGATTGAAGGTGGTGGGGGGAGTAGTGAAGGTGGTGGGTGGAGTAGTGAAGGTGGTGGGGAGTAGACATGGTGGGGGGGTGGAAGTGAAGGTGGTGGGGGGAGTATACAAATTTTTATTTATAAATACATTTTTTTTTTTTAAAAAAACCCTAAAAAAAATTGGGGGGGTTTTTTTTGGGGGTGGAACGGATTAATGGCATTTCAATTAATTTCAATGAGGAAAACTGTTTTTATACTATACGAGCAAATTAAACTGTAAGTCAAGGTACCACTGTATGTCAAAATGTCAGCTAGGCCTGTATACCATGAACATGTACTTGTAAATAAAGATATTATTATTATTATAGGTCAGACAGTGATTTGGGGAAATTTTAGAAATGAGGTATGACCTAAGGAAGAGAAAGGCAATTTCATGGATCATGGGGCCCTTTTCCCCCCGCATCATGGCACCTCACTTATACAGAGGAAAAGAATAAAAAGGCAAATATAGATGAAGCCCCAAAAAAAGGAGATATTTTTATTTTGGCAGCCTCCCTTTTTTAAGATGAATTCTCCTTTTAAGTTCTTCTTTCAACAAATGGGGCCTATCCCACCGAGGTAGGGGGCCCAAAAACAAAAAAAAAGTTTCTTTTTTTTAATTTAGAAAAGTATACAGGGGGAAAGGATTACTAGCCCCTTTTTCTCCTGGCATTTTTTTTCTTTTACGACCCCGCATGGTTTAAAAAGGAAGAATTCTGTTCCACTTCCCCATGGAGATAGGAAAAAAAAAGAACAAGAACTAGTAAGAAAATAGAAGAAAGCCCAGGGGGGGTGTGTGTATATATGTTTGTACATGCATGTGGTGTGACCTAAAAAAAATAGCAAGACATACCTGAAATCTCGCATGTTTATGAGCAAAAAAAACACCAGAAATTCTACCATCATGTAAAACAATTACAGGCTTTTGTTTTACACTCACTTTGCGGGGCAGTAGACCCCCTGGGAGGTTGCTTTTATAAAAACCACTACCTAGACCCCCTTTACAGTGGCCCCCCGGGGTTCGTTATGCCCAAACTCAAACAATTATGTAAGTGTATTTTTTTAAGTGCTTTTTAAGTGTTTTTTGGGGGGGTTTTGGGACTAGTCTAATTTACATTATTCCTTAGGGGGAAAAATTTTTTTGGGAATGGTACTTGAACAGCATTCGGGGAATAAAAAAGTTATGAAAACCGGGGTCCACTGTACACACAAATTAATTGATAAAAAGAAAAGATTAACAGACAGACAGATGAGCAGCAATATATAATTTACTGATTTAAAGAAGTGAATAATGGCTGGAGGCCCCAATACAGCCCCCTTTTTCGGTGTTCCATGTTTTCATTGGCTTTCAATTGAGCCATTGTTCATTATGTTCGGTGCTTTTATCTTTTTTTCCGCCATTTTCGTACAGCAGTTGGATAAGGGAAGGGCGACTGGCACCATATTTTAAGGTATTAATTTTATTTTTATATCTGTTTTTTTTGGTTAGCTGTATTGACCACTTAAATATGATAGTGTAAACACATTATCAGGCATTTTAGAAGTGATTTTGTTTACTTTTTGGGGGTCGAACCTAAGAGCTGTACAAATCCCTCCTATACTGTACTATAATATATATGTACAGTGGACCCCGGTGTTCGTGATGCTCCAAACTCGCCTTTTTTGTAAATGTTTTTTTTAAATGCTTTTGTAAGTGTATTTTTGGGGGCTAAAAGGACTAGTCTACTTTACATTATTCCTTATGGGCATAAATTCATTTGGAATGACAATTGAACAGCATTCTGGAACGAAAATCACGAAAACCGGGGGCCATTGTATATTACTTGAGCATAAAAAAATTTTTTTTTTTTCTGTAATCCTTGAAAATATAATTAACAATGCTTACTTACATGCAAACAAGAAACTGCTTAATGTGCTTCTGGTGTCAACACTCCTCATCCCTGGGCTTGATTAAAAGTTCCCGTCTTCAAATACTGCTGCCAGCTTGTCTAGGCCTCCATAATGAAAATGAAAGATCTTGTATTGGCTCTCCCGGGTGGCAATTACTAACTGGCCACAAGTATGGTCTTGGGCACTGAAGAAAAGTCGGAGAGACTTGCTCTGCCCTACGGAACATGATTCACATCTCAATATTAAAATATGCTCGGGGAAAGTTTTAGAAAAGCTAATAAATCAATAATGGCTACGGAATAAGAAAATTAAAAAACAGTTTTTACGGGTGTATTTCATTATTACATATTTATATTATGCTGCATATCCTCCCTCCTGCTCTTCTTCCTTCATATGCCTTCTTAATTCTTTTCTTCCTTTTTGCCTCACTCTTCCACCTCCACCTTCCTTTTTCCTCCTCCTACCAATTCAAAAATAATTTTTCCTGAATTTTGGGCTATTGCAGAAAATGTATTCTTTTGAATTGTGGGCAATGTAAATAAATTTTAGGTGTAAACACAACATTATCCTTAACCCCCTCAAAAAAATTTTTTTTTTAATGCCAAAAAATAAAAAGAGAAAGTACTACTGACATCAATACTGAAGATGCCCCCTTGTGCTCTTTTCTGACGGGGGACGATCCTCCATCAACGGGGGTTGGGCAGAAGGGGGAAAAGATGAATCTGGGAAAGCAAGTTGGCAGAATGGGGCCCTCGACTCTGCACTTCTTTCATACCAATATTGTTCTCCTGAAGATGGTACAAATAATGTTATAAAAAAGTTAGAGAGACTAAAAGAGACATTAAAAAAAAAACTGCTTTCAAAATATGAAAAAAAAAATTATCTTCGTTAAATAAATGCAAAACTTTTTTTTAAACCGGAAATGTAAAGCCACAGTAAATGTAAAGAAAAAAATTTCACTGAGTGCAATGTGGGGGGCTCACCTAATTGTGGTTGCAGGGGCGAGATTTGCTCCTGGCCCCGCCTCTTCACTGACCGCTACTAGGGGCCCTATTCCCCCCTCCATGAGTTTTATACCCGCCTTAAACCCATGTATGGTTCCTGCCCCACTACATCACTTGTTAGACTATTCCACTTCCTGACAACTCTATGACTGAAGAAATACAGTGGTACTCACTTACAATATTTTTTCATTCCAGAATGCTGTTCAAGTGTCATTACCAAACAATTTATCTCCTTAAGAAATGTTGTAAAAAACAGTCCTTTTAGACCACCAAAATTAATTACAAAAGCTTTAAAAAAAATAAACTTACATACAAGGGGAGTTTGGGGACCATCGTAAGTCGAGGTACCACTGTACTTAACATCCCTTTACTCCCGATTTTTCAACTTCCAATTGTGACCCCTTGTTTCTGTGTCCCCTCTCTGTAACATCCTGCCTGTCCACCTTATCTATTCCATGCAGCATTTTGTATGTCATTATCATGTCTCCCAACCCCCTCCTGTCCTCCAGTGCCCGGGGGCCTTTCCCCTTAACCTTTCTTCATAGGACTTCCCCCCTTAGCCCGGAACTAACCTTGTTGCAAACCTTTGCACTTTCTCTAATTTTTTGACGGTTTGACCAGGTGTGGGTTCCAAGCTGGGCTGCATCCCCCAATATGGGCCTTACGTAAAAGTGTACAGTCTTGAACGTTCCCTTACTAAGGTATCGGAACACTATTCTCAGGTTTGCCAGGCGCCCATGCTGCACCAGTTATCTGGTTGATGTGTGTTTTGGAGACGGCTTGGTGTTATACAGTGGACCCGGGTTAAGAAAGGTCCCAACGAAAGTTTCGGAAAACGTAGTTTTTTTGGGAACAGTTAGCAAAATTCCTCGGTTACCGAAAGGTATTAGACGTGCCCCCCCCGCCCCGCAAGCGCAGGACACCAGGGGGTTTTTACCATTGAGAGAACATTACCTAGCGCCTTTAAAGATTCACAATATATTTGGTGTCTTTTTGGTGGTTTAGTGATTCTCATTGAAATAAGTCACCATGGGTCCAAAGAATTCCTAGTGGCACCCCAGTGGTAGCATTCATGGAGGGAGGTAGCTTCAGGGGGGGAGTGTAGCTTATGGGAGTGAGCATCATGGGGAGTGTAGTTTTCATGCAGAGAGTGTAGCAACAGGAGTGAGCAGGCATGGGGGGAGTGAGCAGGCAGCAGGAGGGCAGGCATGGGGGGAGTGTGCAGGCATGCAGGGAGTGTAGCAGGCATGCAGGGATTTAGCAGGCATGCAGGAGTGTAGCAGGCATGCAGGAGTGTAGCAGGCATGCAGGGAGGTAGCAGGCATGGGGGGAGTGAGCAGGCATGCAGGAGTGTGGGGCTGGGGAGTGTAGCATTATGCATTAAAAAAAAAAAAGGGGAAGTAACCCCAGAGAGGGACTTGTTACCAAGCCTTTTTTGGGGGGGATTTCCTTCCAACCATTAACACCCTGCCCTGTCAGCAACTCTACCTTCCAGATGCTTGCAACTCTTCAATAAAGGTAAGAAAGTTTTTTTTTTTTTTTTTTTGAGTGATTATTTTTTTGTGGAACAAATTAATTGTTTTTACATTATTTCTTAGGGGGAAAAAGGGGTTTTAGATAACGAAAGATTCAGATTAAGAATAGCTCCTGGACCGGATTAATTTCGTTAACCGAGGGTCCACTTACTCACCCCAAGATCTTCTCCTTGAGTGAGGTTTGCCGTCTTTTTTGGGCCCCTAGCCTATACTCCTGGCTTTTTGCCCTTCGATCTTCATGACTTTGCATTTAGTGGGGTTAAACCCGAGAGGGGCCGTTTTTGGGGCCCCGGTCCAGCCTGTCCAGGTCTCTTGTAGTCCTGCCTGATCCTCATCTGATTTAATTCTCCCCATTAACTTCACATCATCTGCAAACAGGGCACTTCTGAGTCTATCCCTTCCATCATGTCATTTGTATATCAAAAAAAAACACTGGTCCTAGGACTGACCCTTGTGGGACCCCGCCCAAAGGCGCCCACTGTGATACCTCATCACGACCATTACTCGTTGTTGCCCCTGTCAGGTATTCTCTGATCCACAGTGCCCTCCTGTTACACGTGCCTGATCCTCTAGCTTCTGCACTAATCTATTGTGAGGAACTGTACAAGGCCTTTTTTGCAGTCCAAGAAAATGCAGTCAACCCCCCTTCTCTCTCGTGTCTTACCTCTGTTACCTTGTCATAAAACCCAGGAGGGGAAAAAGGGTTTGCCTTCCTGAATCCGTGCTGGGTTTTTTTTTTTTTTTTTTTTCAACAAGTGGCCGTCTCCCACCGAGGCGGGGGGGCCCCCAAAAAAAAAGAAAACCCCAAAAAAAAACTTCATCATCATTCAACACTTTCACCACACTCATACATAATCACTGTTTTTTTCAGAGGAGCCGTATACAGCTGAAAAAAGCCCCCCCCAGCTGTACTATCTCAGACCCCCTTTAAAGGCTGGTTGTCATTTATAATCTTGTTCCGTTCCAGGTGCTCTACCAACCCCCCCGATAATCTTCTCCATGACTTTGCATACTATACATGTCAGTGACACTGGTCTAAGTTTAGTGCCCGCCTGTCTAATGATCATATGTCGATTCGGGGGGATCCCACCGAGGCAGAGTGGCCCAAAAAGAAAAACAAAATTTTCTTTTTTTTTTGTAATTTATACAGAAGGGGGGTTTTCTAGCCCCTTTTTCCCGGCATTTTAATCGCCCCCCTTTGACACGCATGGCTTATGGAGGAAGAATTCTGTTCCTCTTCCCAATGGAGAATGATCATATGTATACACTGAAATAATAATAAAAAAAATAATGCATGTCATAAGAGGCGACTAAAATGCTTGGAACAAGGGGCTGGTAACCCCTTCTCCTGTATAAATTAAATTTTAAAAAAAAAACTTTCGTTTTTTTTTAGGTCACCTTGCCCGAGAGATATGGCTGGTTTGTTGGAAAAAAAAAAATTTCCAAGCCCATAAGGGTTAAAGCACCTGGGAAATGGAAGGGTTTGATCTATGGAAGGGAAGAAGAGCCAGATTCCCCCGAACCAAAGCCCTACATCAGCATTGAGGCACCCCCCTTTAAGGAATGAAGGAAAATATTTCCCCAAAAAAGTAAATAAAAAAAAAACCAAATTTCTTGGTAAATGTTTAGAATTTACTAATCTTCTTGTATGGAAACTTACTTATAGTATAATGATGACAGTATTAAAAAAATTTATTTATCCATCTCAGAAAAAAGAATGCATATGGAAAATTATAGTGGCCCCGGATTTCATACAGCTCCCAACCAAAATTTGAAGTGTATTTTTGGGGGTCTGAAACAGACTAATCTAATTTAATTGCCTTTTAACAAATTCATTCAGAACGGCATTCAACAGACTGAATGAATTAATGACAATCTGGGGTCCACTGTACAGTGGTCCCGGGGTTTTGTGCATCTCCAA
>WNWK01038551.1:0-17884 GCA_009830355.1 Cherax destructor | reverse complement strand
CAAGTCCTATTTTGCCCCCTTGAAAAGAAGGACTCAGCTGAACAACCCTATCAGACCCTGGTCTGATCCCAGTCATCTTTTCTGGGGGAAAATTTCCCCTTCCCAAAACAGCAGGATCAAATTCTAGGTTGTAGGTCCCCTTTGAAAAAAACCGAAAAAATACTATTTGGGAGGGGGAGCGCCAGCCGACCATCTTGTCTCATACCCCTTTCTAATTTAAAAACAATACTTTGAGTATGATCTTTTCTAAGACAGTTTATTTTAAATTTTCTTTTTCCAGCTTTTGGATTTCTGTCTAGCTACAGAGACAGAAAAAAGGGAAATTTCAGATTTCCTGGTGAAAAAAAGAGAAGTAACAGGCATGATTTTTTAGGCCGACACTGATCAGCTTTTTTGGGTTTTTTCCCAAACCCTAGGACATTTTTAGTTCCCATTTTTTATCAGTTTTAATAGTACAATTTTGTGAAAATTTTCGGTTGTAAAAGCAATGCTGCAGTCTCTAAAATTTTTCGGGAGGCAGTGTGGTTGATAATTTTCCCCACATCAGCAGACATACAGTTCCCAAACCCTTGGAAAGGGGTGCAGCGAACGAGACTGTCATAAGTCTTACACGGGGGGCCCCCTCAACCACCTCTCAAAAGCAAATTTTTTTTACGGGAAAAACCCCCCACAAGTTTGACCTTTTCGCCCTTGAAACCCCCTTTTTAAAAGCACTTGGGAACTTACGGGGGAAAAAATTTTTATGTCTCGAGAATGGCCTTTTTTAGTGTCATAGTCAATGTATTTGGCAAAAAAACAAAGCAAAAGTACATTTTTTGCTCTGCCAGTCAAAGCTGTGTGCAACAATGTATCCCCAAAATTTTCCAATTCATGGGACTGCTTGATTTTTTTAAAACATCAAAAAAAACCCAAAAAAGGGCCAGATGGGTTTCCCCCCCCTGGTACAGATGTTGGTTGGGGGTCCAAAATTTAAAAGGGGAAAAAAAATGATGGGGGACCCAAAAAAGGGGCAGTAGCTCTAGTGAAATAAATGAGGGAAACAGGGTAGACAAAAAAAACAAAACAGGGTAAAAATAAAAACCACGGAAAAATAAAAAAAAAAGGGGGGGGCCCCCGGGGAAAAAACAAAAATAAATTACCGGGAAAAAAAAGAAGGCTCCATTGTTAGCACTAGTAACGAAGGCAGACACGAGACAGGAACACGCCCACCAATGGGGAACACAGTCACAAAAAACCAGGGCAAACGGAAACCAGGCATATGTGAATATTATGCACTTGGTATCTGCAGGCATGGAAAATCTGGGAAATCAGATGGGTCATGCAATTATGATCACCCCAGAAAATGCCGTGCCCATATGAAAACAGGCAAATGCAACCTCCTGTCCTGTAAGTTTTTCCACCCTGAAATGTGCCACACATAAATTCAGGAAAGACAGTGCTGTAACTTATATTGCCAGGCATACCACCTAAAGGGTACGAGGCGACACAGACCATCCAAACCATGGCAAAATCTGGGTAGCCATAGCCACTCCGGAGAGAGAGGTTTTTTAGTGCCAGGAAGGAAAAAAAGCTGGCAGGAAATGACAGAAATTGTACACCAACTGAAAACATTTCTGGAGTGGAATCACAGTCAGTGGCCTCCACTCCATTACAACAGATATTAGTGCCGGGAAAAAAAGACCCCCCATCTTTGCAAATATACAGGGTCTAAAGCCAGCAACAAACAACAAGGTACCTTTTATTCGTGGACTGCTTACAGAGTCAAACGCTATGCTTGCGGCTTTCAGAGAGACCCACATAAGAGATCACTTGGACAATGAAATATGGATCCCGGGCTACAACCTATACAGGTGTGACAGGGTGAACAGGCAAAAAGGGGGTTGGCCTGTATATCACAGAGTCACTTATATGTTCAGAACTACTAAATGCCTCAAATGATGTAGTTGAAGTACTAGCAATAAAGGTCGAGAATCAAAACCTAGTCATCGTGGTTGTCTACAAGCCCCCGGATGCAACGTCCCAACAATTCAAGGAACAGCTTCTGAAAATTGACCACTGTCTGGAAAATCTTCCAGCTCCTGCCCCCAACATCTTGCTACTGGGGGATTTCAACCTCAGGCACCTAAAATGGAGGAACATTGCAAACAATGTGGTAGCAGAGATAACACCAGGAGGCAGCTCAGATGAAAATTCACACATGCATGAACTTTTAAATCTCTGCAACAAATTCACCTTAAACCAGCAAATAGTGGAGCCCACAAGATTAGAGAATACGCTGGACCTCATCTTCACCAAAATGATGATCTGATACGAAATGTCATCATATCAAAAACAATATACTCAGATCACAACATAATAGAGGTCCAGACATGCATGTGGGGGAGACACTAGTCAGAGAAATAGCAAACATTGAATTAAAACTAAAGGAATCTTACAGGAATCAAGAGACACGGGAAGAACAAAAAGCCATAAATGAAATTGAAAGAAACCCAAAGTATTTCTTTTCCTATGCAAAATCAATGTCAAGAACAACAACCAGTATTGGGCCCCTACTTAAACGGGATGGGTCCTACACAGATGACAGCAAGAAAATGAGTGATTTACTTAAGTCCCAGTATGAACCAGTTTTTAGTGAGCCACTAACCAGACTGAAAATCGAAAACCTAAATGATTTTTTTATGAGAGTGCCACAGAATTTGACAGACGCATGCCTTTCTGACATCACCACGACGCCAAATGACTTCGAAAAGGCAATAAATGACATGCCCATGCACTCTGTTCCAGGCCCAGACTCATGGAACTCAGTGTTCATCAAGAACTGCAAGAAGCCCCTATCACATGCTTTTAATATCTTATGGAGAGGGAGCATGGACACTGGGATCGTCCCGCAGCTACTAAAAACAACAGACATAGCCCCGCTCCACAAAGGGGGCAGTAAAGCAATAGCAAAGAACTACAGACCAATTGCGCTAACGTCCCATATCATAAAAATCTTTGAAAGGGTTCTAAGAAGCAAGAGCGCCACCCATCTTGATACCCATCAATTGCACAACCCAGAACAGCATGGGTTTAGAGCAGGCCGCTCCTGTCTGTCCCAACTACTGGACCACTATGACAAGGTCCTGGATGCTCTAGAAGATAAACAGAATGCAGATGTTATATACACAGATTTTGCAAAAGCCTTTGACAAGTGTGACCATGGTGTAATAGCACACAAAATGCGTGATAAAGGAATAACAGGAAAAGTTGGTAGATGGATCTATAATTTCTTAACATGTAGAACACAAAGAGTAGTAGTCAACAGAGTAAAGTCTGAGGCAGCTACTGTGAAAAGCTCTGTTCCACAAGGCACAGTACTTGCTCCCATCCTATTCCTCATCCTCATATCAGATATTGACAGGGATATAAGCCACAGTGCTGTGTCTTCCTTTGCAGATGACACCCGAATCTGTATGACAGTGTCCACCGTTGAAGACACGGCTAGACTCCAAGCAGACATAAACCAAATCTTTAAATGGGCTGCAGAAAACAATATGAAGTTCAATGATGAGAAATTTCAATTACTCAGATACGGAAAACGTCTAGAAATTAAAATCTCATCGGAGTACAAAACTAATTCCAACCACACAATAGAGCGAAAAACTAATGTCAAAGACCTGGGAGTGATCATGTCAGAGGATCTCACCTTCAAGGACCATAACAATGTAGCAATTGCATCTGCTCGAAAAATGACAAGATGGATAATGAGAACCTTCAAAACCAGGGTTGCCAAGCCCATGTTGACACTTTACAGATCACTTGTTCTATCTAGGCTGGAATATTGCTGCACACTAACTGCACCTTTCAAGGCGGGTGAAATTGCTGACCTTGAAAATGTGCAGAGTACCTTCACCGCACGCATAAGTGCGATAAACCACCTCAACTACTGGGAACGCTTGAAGTTCCTAAACCTGTACTCTCTAGAACGCAGGCGGGAGAGATACATTATTATATACACATGGAAAATTCTCGAGGGCTTAGTACCAAACTTGCACACAAAAATCACTCCCTACGAAAGCAAAAGACTCGGCAGGCGATGTAACATCCCCCTAGTGAAGAGCAGGGGTGCCACTAGCACGTTGAGGGACAACACAATAAGTGTCAGGGGCCCAAGATTGTTCAACTGCCTCCCAGCATACATCAGGGGGATTACCAACAAAACCCTGGCTGTCTTCAAGCAGGCACTGGACACCTAAAGTCGGTACCTGACCAGCCGGGCTGTGGTTCATACGTTGGACTGCGTGCGGCCAGCAGTAACAGCCTGGTTGATCAGGCTCTGGTCCAACAGGAGGCCTGGTCACGGACCGGGCCGCGGGGGAGTTGACCCCTGGAATTCTCTCCAGGTAGACTCCAGGTATCTAGGTCTGTCTCAAAAAAACTTAAGAGACCATTGATGCAGCTTTCTGCATGTTAAATGTATCCTCTGTTGTACCAGGTTGATCAGATCTAATAATCTGTTGTCTCTGGAAATGAACAGTTTCTCTATGGAACTCTTCCTTATTCAATTTCCTCTGTGCCTCAATTTGTGCAGTCTGCAACAATATTAGGCGTTCCATCCTGTCGAATTGCTCCTGAGTGTAACTAGTATTTCAAACTGGACAATCCCTCCAACACTTTGGATCAAGAACATCCTGGACAGGCCCCCATTTGTTACAAAATGACACGATATCCATTAGTAATAGACATCTCCAGTGAACACTAGAAAGGCTAGCCCTTCTAGCATCCAGCCTGTTACTGGGTTTTTGCAACAAAGTCATTATCCTGGTCCAGTTATCCGATATATTCAATAGTCTCCAGGAGGATTACAACTGGTAGGGTACTAACCAACGAAATATATTTAAAAGGTTTATTATCAAAGTGAGTGTCTAGGGTTTCAAAGTAAATAAATGTACATATGATCAGGATGTTTATTAAGTTATGAATTAGGAGGTTAATTAGGAGGCTAGCTCGTACACTGCTCTCATATACAATAAGGCTGTGCCGAGGGCACATATATCCAAATGACTCTGAAGTACCATCAGGTACAATGTCAGTAATTACAATAATGCAGATATATACAAATATGAATAGAAGTGTGTATGAGTGTGCTCCCGGTAACTAAAACTCGCCTCAACCAGTGTCCGACTGAACAACGTCTCATAAGCTAGCTTCTCTAACAAACTGATAATCAGAACAGCTTGATTGACCAGTAAAATGACCAATTCGCAGAAAAGCAATATAATAAGCAACAGCAACACAGCGTCAGGAACAAGGAGATAGAAAATCGACCCTAACTGGGGACCATCAATAGATCCTCCAAAATAGTCACAAATCTCCCTTACTACTGAATCCAGGTTCAGCATAAAAATCCCAGACTGTGACGGTGCACAGATGCCTTAGCAAATTAGGTCAAGAGCTGTAGCTAGAGACCTGAGTTATCTCAGAGTGTCAATGGGACACACAACCCAGTAAAACGTCGAAATCACTAAGTCTAGGTTATTCTCTGTGAACAGAGTTACACAGAGTCCAGAGAAGTATGTTTTGTCTCACCACCGAATACATACTCTACCCAAACAGAGTCTAAATAGCGAGAAAACAATTAGAGATAGGAGCGAGGTGTTGACTCAACGATGTCCAGCTGTGTAGTGCTCTGGAGGAAGGAGAAGCAGTCACCCACCTCAGGTGGAATCATGTGACTGCCTCCCAGCAACTAAACGCCAGCAGCACAACAAGCGAAATGTCATAAGCGGTAGTTTGCCAACTCCAAGGCAGCTACTACAAACATGAGCACAATATATAATGTTACATCCTATGTCCAACAGGAGGCCTGGTCATGGACCGGGCCGCGGGGGCGTTGACCCCTGGAATTCTCTCCAGGTAGACTCCAGGTAGACCTATTAAAATAGCTAACTCAAATAATAATATAAAGCGAGATATTAACGATTTAGCTATTATCGAGAATATCAGCAATATAAAATTATAGAAAACGAAAATATACATAAAATATATCATAAACATGTATATACATTGGGGCCCACTCTGGGGTCGCAATAGGAGGTATGCTTTGTGGCGTGTTTTCGGCCGCCTTATCTTTTGTCAGCCGAGGTGGCTCGGAGGATGTGAGGTTGCTATCACGGATTGCTGGTTTACTGGCATGTAGGGTAGGGTATGGCACGGGTTCCATGCTGCATGTGCACTACTTGCGGTGTTGAGGCCCTCTTGGGTGCAGAGGGGGATTTACATCCCTTTCCTCCTAGGAGCTATTCCTCCATGTTCCCCCTTTTTTTTATTCTTTTCTTTTTCTTTTTATTTTCTTTTTTTATTAAAACAAAAAGAAAGAAGTAACCTAACCATGGATGACCCAATCCATGAATCTACTACCCGCAGGCCCCTTCCTGAAACCGCACCCAGTCCTGACCCTACCTCGTTAATTGACCACTCTTCGGATACTTCCAATACCCCTGTACCTCTTGCTCATGCTGGTTTGTCACCTGCTTCAGGTATCAGGGTTTCGACTGGCCCTTTTGATATGTCTGACCCCCACTCTTCTCTGACCTTGCTTTCGGCTTCTCCCTCTACGGTGGGGCAATTTTCAGATTGCTCGCCCGTCCCACGTCGGACCAACTCTGGTCCCACATCTAACGACCAAGACCCTTATATGATGATACTGCATTACCTCATTCTCATTCAGCTCAGAAACGACCAGCACATCACTCACTCTCTTAAACACCTTGTTTCACACTTCACAATGGACTAAGTTTTTTACTCTGAGACCGACTTCTACTACCTATCTTTCCGACCATAGTATTGCTAAAGTCTTCCTATGCCATGTGGGCAAATACATCACCTTTCACGACCTCAAAAGTGGCACACGCATTGTTATGGTCCAGAATGCTGACCAAGCTTGTGTTCTTTCTCTCCTTATGTCCATAGATGCCACTAATGTCACTATTGAAAAACATCATTCTCTAAACTCTTGTAGTGGCACTGTTATTCTACCCTATACCATTTTTTTTTCAACAAGTCTGCCGTCTCCCACCGAGGCAGGGTGACCCAAAAAGAAAGAAAATCCCCAAAAAGAAAATACTTTCATCATCATTCAACACTTTCATCACACTCATACGTAATCACTGTCAAAAAAAAAAAAAAAAAAGTATAGGTAGTTGCTTGGTAGTCAGCAACCACCCAGGGAGGTACTACCGTCCTGCCAAGTGAGTGTAAAACGAAAGCCTGTATTTGTTTTACATGATGGTAGGATTGCTGGTGTCTTTTTTCTGTCTCATAAACATGCAAGATTTCAGGTACGTCTTGCTACTTCTACTTACACTTAGGTCACACTACACATACATATACATATTTATGTATACACACTCATCTGAGTTTTCTTTGATTTTATCTTTATAGTTCTTGTTCTTATTGCTTTTCCTTTCATATCCATGGGGAAGTGGAATAAGAATCTTTCCTCCATAAGCCATGCGTGTTGTAAAAGTCAACTAAAATGCTGGGAACAATGGGCTAGTAACCTCTTTTCCTGTATAGCTTATTAAAAAGAAAAAGAAGAAAACCTATACCATTGTCCAACAGAATTTTCAAACCTGTGGTGATGACATTCTGGAGCAGCTTGAGCTCCAGGACCTTCCTATACTAAAAAGTTGACACTTTTGTCCTCCCTGCCCGACGGCGAAGATGATATCCTTGCAATATTGCTCGCTTAACATTTGACTGCCATGACCTTCCGCCCTCGGTCTACATTGTGGGTCACTGTTTACAAGTTCGAAAGGTGACCCCTACACCACAACAGTGTAGAAACTGCTGGCGTTTTGGTCATCCGCCGAAATATTGCAGGTTCATGGCTGAATGCCCAGTCTGTGGTGCCGACGACCATGCCAATCCTTCTTTTAGTCTGCCTCCCTCTTTCCTTAACTGTCATGAGACATATCCATCTTATTCTCGCCATTGTCAGGATTACCTAAATGAGTGGGAAATCCATTGTCTCAAAGAGGCGGAAGGCTTCTCATATACTATGGCTGTTTCTCATCTATTTCTTCAAGGGAGACTTCCCCGTATTTCCTATTCTCGCATTGCTAAACTTCCCCCCACTTCTGGGGTCCCTACTCCCACAGCTTCCCCTGTGGTCCCTTCATCTTCAGTCACCCCTGTCTCAATTTTTTTTGCTGTTCTTGGCTTCGAGGTCCCTACCTCGTCATCCCATACTGTCCTCACCTTTTTCTCTACTCACTCCCACAGTTCTGTGTCTACACGCCCTCGTCCAACACCTAATCTTCACCGCCCCTCTTCTCAGAAGTCTGGCAAAAAATCCCCATTGCCGGGTTCTTCACCTCTAACCAGTTCTGTAATGTGAATGGAAGTTCATCCTCCTCCTCGTTCAATACCTTCATCACCTGTCCCCTCCCAAGTTCATTCCTTGACTGCCCCCACCAGGTCGCTTCCACTCCTGTCCCCTCCCAAGCCCATTCGACAGTTTCCTCTTCCATCTCCTCGCCCTCTACTTTAGTACAATCTATAGTCTCCCCGTTTGTCGCTCATCCTCCTCCTCCTTCCATCTCTAATGTGGTCCCACATCCTGCATCTTTGTCTTTCAAAACGCTGGAAGCTGTTGCAGAATATATTAGAGACTGGAACGTTGATGGACACCGCTCCACCTCCTGTTCATCCTCCTCTCTCTTCTCCGTCGACACCCCTCCTTCCTTCACAGCGTCCCACTCCTTCTCTGCTTACAAGTTTTCCACTGCCTCCACACATGGACTTTTATAACCCTAGTCCATAGATACCTCTACCTTTGACTCGTATCTTTCTCTTGATAAATCATTTCTTATTTGCAAGTATTTCTTTTCCTATGCAAAATCAAAGTCGAGAACAACAACCAGTATTGGGCCCCTACTTAAACCGGATGGGTCCTACACAGATGCAGCAAGGAAATGAGTGAGTTACTTAAATCCCAGTATTACTCAGTCTTTAGCGAGCCACTAACCAGACTGAAAATCGAAAACCTAAATGATTTTTTCATGAGAGTGCCACAGAATTTGACAGACGCATGCCTTTCTGACATCATCACGACGCCAAATGTCTTCGAAAAGGCAATAAATGACATGCCCATGCACTCCGCTCCAGGCCCAGACTCATGGAACTCCGTGTTCATCAAGAACTGCAAGAAGCCCCTATCACATGCTTTTAACATCCTATGGAGAGGGAGCATGGACACTGGGATCGTCCCGCAGCTACTAAAAACAACAGACATAGCCCCGCTCCACAAAGGGGGCAGTAAAGCATAAGCAAAGAACTACAGACCAATTGCGCTAACGTCCCATATCATAAAAATCTTTGAAAGGGTTCTAAGAAGCAAGATCGCCACCCATCTTGATACCCATCAATTGCACAACCCAGGACAGCATGGGTTTAGAGCAGGCTGCTCCTGTCTGTCCCAACTACTGGACCACTACGACAAGGTCCTGGATGCTCTAGAAGATAAACAGAATGCAGATGTTATATACACAGATTTTGCAAAAGTGTGACCATGGTGTAATAGCACACAAAATGCGTGATAAAGGAATAACAGGAAAAGTTGGTAGATGGATCTATAATTTCCTAACACGTAGAACACAAAGAGTAGTAGTCAACAGAGTAAAGTCTGAGGCAGCTACTGTGAAAAGCTTTGTTCCACAAGGCACAGTACTTGCTCCCATCCTATTCCTCATCCTCATATCAGACATTGACAGGGATATAAGCCACAGTGCTGTGTCTTCCTTTGCAGATGACACCCGAATCTGTATGACAGTGTCCACCGTTGAAGACACTGCAAGACTCCAAGCAGACATAAACCAAATCTTTAAATGGGCTGCAGAAAACAATATGAAGTTCAATGATGAGAAATTTCAATTACTCAGATACGGAAAACGTGAAGAAATTAAAATCTCATCGGAGTACAAAACTAATTCCAACCACACAATAGAGCGAAAAACTAATGTCAAAGACCTGGGAGTGATCATGTCAGAGGATCTCACCTTCAAGGACCATAACAATGTAGCAATTGCATCTGCTCGAAAAATGACAGGATGGATAATGAGAACCTTCAAAACCAGGGATGCCAAGCCCATGTTGACACTTTACAGATCGCTTGTTCTATCTAGCTGGAATATTGCTGTACACTAACTGCACCTTTCAAGGCGGGTGAAATTGCTGACCTTGAAAATGTGCAGAGAACCTTCACCGCACGCATAAGTGCGATAAACCACCTCAACTACTGGGAACGCTTGAAGTTCCTAAACCTGTACTCTCTAGAACACAGGCGGGAGAGATACATTATTATATACACATGGAAAATTCTCAAGGGCTTAGTACCAAACTTGCACACAAAAATCACTCCGTACGAAAGCAAAAGACTCGGCAGGCGATGTAACATCCCCCCAATGAAGAGCAGGGGTGCCACTAGCACGTTGAGGGACAACACAATAAGTGTGAGGGTCCCAAGATTGTTCAACTGCCTCTCAGCATACATCAGGGGGATTACCAACAAGCCCCTGGCTGTCTTCAAACAGGCACTGGACAGGCACCTCAAGTCGGTACCTGATCAGCCGGGCTGTGGTTCGTACGTTGGACTGCGTGCGGCCAGCAGTAACAGCCTGGTTGATCAGGCTCTGGTCCAACAGGAGGCCTGGTCACAGACCAGGCCGCGGGGGCGTTGACCCCTGGAATTCTCTCCAGGTAGACTCCAGGAATATCCGAGGCCTCAGGGGTATCCAGGGTGAGATTCAGGTGTTGCTCTTGCAGTTTTTCCCTGTTCGGGTCTATTTGCAAGAACCTAAATAACAGACCGCTGTTATCCATCCCTTTTTGTGGCTATGATTTGTTATATTCATCAGATCCTTTTTCTGATGGAACTTTTAGCAAAACTGATCTTCTTATACACACTGGTATTCCATACCATCAGCTCTACATTACACTGCAGCCCGTATAAACTTGAGTAAGTGGTATACATTCTTTTTTATAACTCTCCCCTTCTTGGGCATTGTCTATCCCAGATGTTGATTTTCTGGTTTCTTCCTTGCCGCCACCCCTTCTGTAACATGGCGATTTTAACGCACACCATTTTCTCTGAGGGGTGGGGGGGTCGCACTTAGACTCCCGCGTCGTTCAGTTGGATGCATTTCTTGCTTCTCTCCCCCTCCATGTTTTAAATATGGGTACTCCCACCCATTTTGATCCTGGAATTCATTCTGTCTCTTGCATTAATCTCTCCATCTGCTCTTCCTCAACTGTCCTCGACTTCACCTGGTCTGTCCTCCCGGACTTACATGATAGCAATCATTTTCCGATTATCCTTAAGTCCCCTTCTTATTCTCCATCTCCTCGTAGCCCACGCTGGCAATTCGACCAGGCGAATTGGGACCTATACACACTCTTACTGCTTTTCATGAGGCACCTTCCTCATCCTCCATTGATTAGGTTCTACATCTCTTCTCGTCCTCCGTCTTAATCGCAGTTTCATATTCTATTCCCCAAACCTCGCACAAGCATTCTCAGAAGTGTTCCCCTTAGTGGTCTCCTGCTTGTGCTTGGGCAGTACGTCTGAAACGCGCTGCATGGGGCAGGTACCGGTATAAAAGAACCACAGAGAGACTCCTTGATTTTAAGCAAAGGAGAGCAATTGCACTCTGTGTCATCTGTGATGCTAAATGCACTTGCTGGCAGAATTTCGTTTCTACCATCACTTCGGCTTCCTCGATGATTGCAGTCTGGAAGAAGTTGCGGAAATTGAGTGGTAAATTCTCCCCTGACCTGGCTCCTGTTCTTCAGGTTGCCGGTGTTGCTATAGCACACCCTCTTGCCATTGCCACTGAAATTGGTTATCATCTGGTCAGCATTTCTCAGGGGCTCCATCTATGTACCTCGTTCCTTTCTTCTAAGTCTGCCAGCGAGTTAAAGCCCTTAGATTTTTCTTCTTTCAGAGAAGAATCTTATAATGAGCCTTTTACCCTTCAAGAACTGGAGGCAACACTCTCCGTTTGCCAATCATCGGCAGCTGGGCCAGACGGCATACATATTCGTGTGCTACAACATTTACATCAGTCGGCTCTTGCAGTCCTCTTACGACTCTTTAATCTTTTATGGTCGCAGGGAGTTCTTCCCCAGCTGTGAAAATCTGCTATTGTTCTCCCTTTTCGCAAACCAGGTTCTACAGGACATGATACCTCCCACTAACGTCCCATCGCTCATACCAATGCAGTTTGCAAGGTGATGGAACATCTAGTTAACTCTTTGACTGTTTCGGTCGTATATATACATGTTACGAGCCACTGTTTCGGACGTATATATACACAAAAATTCTAGCGGCTTCAAATCAAGTGGGAGAAAGCTGGTAGGCCCACATGTGAAAGAATGGATCTGTGTGGTCAGTGTGCATTGTATAAAAAAAATCCTGCAGCATGCAGTTCATAATGAGAAAAAAAAACTGACCTTGTTTTTGGATTAAAATGCCAAATTTCATGTGTATTCTCGTATAGTATTTATGGTTGTATTCTCTTTTCTATGGACTCATAGGATAGAATGGAAAACATATTACAGAAATAGAGATGATTTTGATTAGTTTCATGATGAAAACGACCTTGAAATTGAGCTCAAAGTAGCGGAAATCTTCGATTTTTGCCAATGTTCAACAGTAAACAAATCACATCACGCTACTCGTCCAATACACGTCAACTGGTGAGTCTAATATTCTTTCACAAGTGCACTGATATTATTTATACCATTTTTATAGTAATGCAGTAGTCTGCATGACAGTAAATCTCTTATTTTTTGTGTGAATAAAAAATCAAAATAGAAAGCAAGAGTAATATAAGAGGGGCCTAAAGACGTGACTAATGAACAGAGAAAATCTTTTTTTAGTGCCAGGAATGTCTACATTGATTATTCTGGACCCTATTTTGAAATTGACATCTTTTTTATTTTGCATGAAATTGGCCAAATTGCCAATTTTTGACCACTTTATTGGGTAGTTGAAATCGGTAAATTGGTGGTTTCTTGTACTCAATCATTAGAACAAATCAAGTTCTTAAGAAATAGCTATGAGTTTCGTCGACTGTAGCAATGGAATTGGCCGAAAATAGGGCGTAAATTCGGCGAAATCGCCGATGCGTATATATTGCCAACATCGCTATTTTCACGAGAGCGTAATTCCGTAAGTTTTCCATCAAATTTTGTACTGTTGGTGTCATTACCATCGAGAAAAGATTCTCTGTCATTTCATAAGAAAAAAATAATTTTTTTTTTCGAAAAAATTGCGACACCCTCTATCCCTGCACTATCCACTGCCTCGCTACACTCCATAACCTACTAATCATCCATCTCCCTCTTACTACCCATTCTCGCTGCATCCTACCCTGCCCTGCTGCACTATGACCCTTGTTGTTTAGCGCTTTTTATATTATAATAAATTTGTACAAGCCGAGGGAGTCCCACAAGGTTGTGTCCTCAGCACTACCCATTTTCTATTAACTATAAATGACCTACCTTCAGTTCTTCCTTCATATATATAGTCGTCACTATGTAGATGACTTCGCTATAGCTTACTCGGGCGCTGACTGCCGACTAGTAGCAGCCTCCCTTTAGGTTGTGATAGACTGAGTCTTCCATTGGACCACTTCTGATTATCCCAGATACTCCATTGTATTTTCACGGTTCACTTATTCTGGCATGTGATATGGTCAAGTTTCTTGGCCTGCTCTTTGATCGCTGGTTGACGTGGAGACCTCACATTTCTTGTTTAAAGGCAACTTGCCATGGTCGGCTGAATCTCTTTAAGGTTCTCGCATGTTGTTCATGGGGATCGGATCGTCACACTCTCCTCTGCATTCTACCCTAGTCTTGTCCAAGCTGGATTATAGTGACTAAGTCTATTCTGTTGTCTCTTGTTCATCCCCTGTTGAAAACCTCTATGTAGAGGTGACTGTTTCTTCCCTGGCTGATCGTTGAGATGCTCATTGTCTTCGTTATTTTGTCCGTGCTCACGATCTTCGTGTTCCTTCCACATATAGGTTGGTCTTACACATTAGTAGGAACCCAGTGTTTGTTCAACGCCCCTCCCTACTCAGACTGTTTTCTCTTTGACTTCACTCACTCCAGTCTTCGCTCCATTTGCCCCCCTTGTATGTTCATTTAGCATCTGCCATTTCCCTTCCCCCTTGGGAAGTTCCAAAAATTTATGTCTGCATCCCACTACCATGCGCCAAAGCTTTCTTACCTACGCCTGCTACTTGCTGTCTTTTTCTCGAGCACTTCCGATCACATGCTTATGCCATTGCTGTGTATACAGATGGTTCTAAATCTTCTGATGGTGTTGGGTTCGTGGCAGTATTCCCTGATGAAGTTGTCCAAGGCCACTTGTTGGACTCAGCTAGTGTCTTTACTGCTGAGTTGTATGTCATCCTTATAGCGCTTCTTCACATTACATATGTCTCTTTCGATGTTGTGATCATTTTGGATTCCCTTAGTGCTTTACAAGCCATTAAACAATTCAACTCCCCTCGTCCATTAGTCCTTCGTTTTTAACAATGGCTGCGTCACATAGCTAGCAAGAATAAAGATGTCGTTTTCTACTGGGTCCCTGGTCACGTTGGCATGCAGGGCAATGAGTAGGCGGATGCTGCTGCGTGGTCAGCGGTATTATTTCCCATTTTTTTATAGGAGTATTCCATTCAGGGACTATTTTCCAGTCATCTCTGCCCATCTCCACAGCTGTTGGGAAAAACAGTGGATGGGCCTACGCCATAACAAATTGCACTCTATTAAATCGCTTTTAGGTTTGTGGCCATCTTCCTACCCCCATTGCTGTTCTCGGGAGACTGCACTCTCCCACCTCTGCATTGGTCATACACGCCTTACACATGGGTATCTCATGGACAGATGCCCTGTTCCTCTCTGTGAGGCTTGTCAGGTCTCTGTTTCAGTTCTTCACTTCCTTGTCGATTGCCTGATTTACCAGTAAGCTGGCAGGATTTACCTCCAAAGCTGCCGCAGCCCTACCACTCTTACTTTATTTTCTCTACTTGCAGACGATCCCACCTTTGACCCCCAAGCACTTTTTTAGTTTTTCTCGGCAACTGCCTTATTATACGAACTTTGACACATAGCCCTTAGAGTCCCTTCCATCCCTTTTTTTTCCTCACCTTTGATCCCCTCTCCAACTTCCAGATTGTACCCCTGCACTACTTACTATCCCCACAGCGCTGTATGACCCTTCTCAGTTTAGCGCTGTATTTGATTATACTAACAATGGAGGCTGCAGTACTGAATTCCTCTTGGGTGCAGAGGGGGATTTACAGCTCTTTGTCTCCAGGATCTATTGCTCCACGTTCCCCCTCTTTTTTTCTTTGCTTTTTCTTTTTTCCTAAAAACAAAAAGAAAGTAGAAACCTAACCAAGGAGTCACATATATATGAACCTGGTTCCCTGAGCCTTTATCTGATAGCACATCCTGTTCTAACCCTGCATCATTATTTGACCACTCTTCCGATATTTCTAATGCCCCTGTACCTCTTGCTTGTGCTGTTTCGTCACCTGCTTCAGGTACCAGGGCTCCCACTGACTCCTTTGATATGTCTGACCTCTGCTCTTCTTTGACTATGCTTCTGGCTTCTCCCTCTATGGTGTGGCTATTTTCGAATTGCCCACCTGTCTCACGTCGGACCAACTTCGGTCCCACAGCTAAATGCCTAAGACCATTACCTGATGATACTTCTTCACTTCCTTCTCATTCTACTCAGACAAAACTGTCATGTCACGAACTTCTTTTCCAAGCTGTTTCAAAATACACAATGGACTAAGTTTTTTACTCTACGACCGACTTCCTCTACTTTCAACCTTTCTGACTGTCAGCTCTTTAGCAATGTGCTCCTCCCAGATGTTGATTTTCTGGTTTCTTCCTTACCGCCACCCCTTCTATTACTTGGCGATTTTAATGCACACTATTTTCTCTGGGTAGGGTCGCACTGTGACTCCCGTGGCATGCAGTTGGAGGCATTTCTTGCTTCTCTTCCCCTCCATGTTTTAAATACGGGTACTCCTAAACATTTTGATCCTCGAACTCATTCTTTCTCCTGTATCGATCTCTCCATCTGCTCTTCTTCAACTGTCCTTGACTTCACCTGGTCTGTCCTCCCGAACTTACATGACAGCGATTATTTCCCAATCATCCTTAAGTCCTCTTTGTTTTCTCCACCTCCTCATAGCCCACGCTGGCAGTTTGACCGGGCGAAATGGGACCTATACGCACACCTTACTGCCTTTCATGAGGTTCCTACCTCGTCCTCCATTGATGAGGTTTTACATCTCTTTTCGTCCTCCATCTTCACAGCGGCGTCACATTCTATTCCCCAAACCTCGGGCAAGCATCCTCAGAAGTGCGTGCCTTGGTGGTCTCCTGCTTGTGCTCGGGCAGTGCGTTTGAAACGCGCTGCATGGGGCAGGTATCGGTATAACAGAACCTCAGAGAGACTCCTTGATTTTAAGCAGAAGAGAGCTATTGCTCGCCATGTCATACGTGATGCTAAACGCACTTGCTGGCGAGATTACGTTTCTACTGTCACTTCGGCTTCCTCGATGAGTGCAGTCTGGAAGAAAGTGCGGAAATTCAGTGGTAAATTCTCCCCAGACCCGGCTCCTGTTCTTCAGGTTGCTGGAGTCGATATAGCACACCCTCTTGCCGTTGCCACTGAAATTGGTAATCATCTAGTCTGCATTTCTCAGGGGCTCCATCTCTGCCCCTTGTTCCTTTCTTCTAAGACTGCCAGCGAGTTAAAGCCCTTAGATTTTTCTTCTCTTAGAGAAGAATCCTATAATGTGCCTTTTACCTTTCAAGAACTGGAGGCAACACTCTCTGCTTGCCGATCATCGGCAGCTGGGCCAGACGGCATACATATTCGTATGCTACAGCATTTACATCAGTCTGCTCTTACTGTCTTCTTACGACTCTTTAATCTTATATGGTCGCAAGGAGTTCTTCCCCAGCTGTGGAAGTCTGCTATTGTTCTCCCTTTTCGAAAACCAGGTACTACGGGAGGTGATTCCTCTCACTACCATCTCATCGCTCTTACCAGTGCAGTTTGCAAGGTGATGGAACGTCTAGTTAATAGACGTTTGATGTGGTATTTAGAGACTCACAATAGTCTCTCCCCTAGTCAATATGGCTTCCGTAAGGGCCGTTCTGCCATTGACCCCTTGCTGCGCTTGGATACGTATATATTCGTAATGCCTTTGCGAATAACCATTCGGTTATCGCTATCTTTTTCGACCTTGAGAAGGCTTATGATACAACTTGGAGATATAATATCTTGGCCCAGGCCCACTCCTTAGGCCTCCGAGGCAACCTACCATTCTTCCTTAAGGCCTTCTTAACTGACAGACATTTCCGGGTCCTGGTTAGTAATGAACTCTCCCCGGAATTTGTCCAAGCTGAAGGGGGGGAAGAGCTGAATTGACCTTTTTTTTTATTATGCAAATATTTCATTGGGAATATTCTCTTTGAATTAACCAGCATTTAAAACATAGACACTGAGTTTTTAGTGATGTTTTGCCTTAGAGTTACAGTGGACCCCCGAGTTTCGTAAAAACTTCACTCCTGAAGTCTGCTCAAGTGCCATTACAGAACGAATTTACTCCCTTAAGGAAAAATTTCACGTAGGTTAGTCTATTTCAGACCCCCAAAAATACACTTCCACAAGAACTTACAAAATTATACTTACATAATTGCACGATTTCCGGGGTATTCGTTAACCGAGGGTCCACTGTATATAGAAAAAAAATAAAATGCCCTATTTGATAGAGCTTATGGTACGACATACAACGTTCTAATT
>WNWK01038550.1:0-17884 GCA_009830355.1 Cherax destructor | reverse complement strand
CCAAAAAAAAATAATCAAAAAAAAAAAAAAAAAATAACATTTACTTACCTTTATTGAAGAGTTGCAAGCATCTGGAAGGTAGAGTTGCTGACGGGGGCAGGGTGAAGGGTTTGGGAAAGGGGAAACCCCCTCAAAAAAGGACTTCAGGTAACAAGTCCCTCTCGGGGGTTATTTCCCCTTCTTTTTTTTTTAATGCATGCCTGCTACACTCCCTGCATGCCTGCTACACTCCTGCATGCCTGCTCACTCCCTGCATGAATGCTCACCCCCTGCATGAATGCTACACTCCCCATGAATGCTACACTCCCTGCATGAATGCTACACCCCCTGCATGAATGCTACACCCCCTCTGAAGCTCACCCCCCTGCATGAATGCTACACTCTCTGCATGAATGCTACACTCTCTGCATGAATGCTACCCCCCTGCATGCCTGCACCACTGGGGTGCCACTAGGAAGCTTCTTTGGACCCATGGTGACTTATTTCACAGTGACAATCACTAAACCCCCAAAAAAAGACACCAAATATATTGTGAATTTTTTTGAAAGAGCGCGTTAGGTAATGTTCTTCAATGGTAAACAACGCTTCACTGGTGTCCTGCGTTTGGCGGAGCAGGCGGACACGTCTAATACCTTTCGGTTACCGAGGGAATTTTTTGCCCAACCGATTCCGAAAAAAAAATTTTTTTCCGAAACTTTCGTTAACGGGACCTTTTTAACCGAGGGTCCCTGTACTAATTTAAAAAAGCTATGAGTTTGGTCGACTGGAACAATGGAACAGGCCAAAATAGTGTGTAAAAAGGGAAAAAATTTTGATGCATAAATATCACCATTGGGTTGTGCATTCTAACCTAACCACTCTGTAAACTGGCAAAATCACTAATCCGGCATCCTACAGGTCCCAGTGATGACTGATTAGTGATGGTCAACCTGTACTACCTTATTTAAGATTACTGTACACAGTAAAATAATTAATTGTAAGATAAGAGTAAGGTGATGAGGGTATCCAATGAGTTAGGTAAAGAAAATTGACTATCACAGGAGGGAGGGAAGGAGTATGGAAGAAGTGAATGTGTTCAGATATTTGGGAGTACACTTGTCAGCGAGGGACCACTGTATAGTGGTTCCAACTGGTCAATTAGCAAGAACTCTTTTAAAATTAAGTCCTTTCTAAAATTTTCTCTAATACGTTTAAAGATATATTTTTTCCATTTATGTTAATGTAAAAACTAATAATTTTGTACCAAAAAGAACCTTAGAAAACTTACCTAACCTTATTATAACAAGCACAATTTAATTTAGCCTAATCCAACTAAATATATTTAGATAAGTTTACAATAATTTGATAATAAACAATGAAATATATATTTTTTCGTTAGGTTCAGAATAAATTTTGCAAAATTATTGAGCGCCTCTTTGCAGAGGCACAACAGATTTACATGCTCTCCAAGGCATTCTACTTCTTTCTGTCACATGCCCAGCTTTAAGTAGATAGAGAAATAGTAAAAATTTGACTACAGTTCTCTCCAGCATGATTTTTTTTAACCCGTTAAGTGTCTGTGTCGTAGTTCTGTGGCTTTGAAGCCAGTGTCCATGCCATAGTATGCCATGAGCTCAGCTTACTCAGATAAGCTGTGAGTGGTAAATTTGGGCCTAGATACGAGAGAATGTGTCGATGCAGTAAGTGTGCACCATATAAAAAAATTTTGCAGCATGTAGTGCATAATGAGAAAAAAACGCGACCCATTTTTGGTTTAAAACAGTGACTTTGCGAAGTATTTTTGTATGGTTTTTATGGTCGTATTCACAGTTTCTTGGTCTTATTTGATAGTATAATAAATATATTACAGAAATAGAGATGATTTTGATTGGTTTCAGGACTGAAAATAGCTTGAAATTGAGCTCAAAGTAGAGGAAATATTTGATATTTGCCGATATTCCAGAGTAGACAAATTATGTCAATCATCCAATACACATCCAACTGGTTGGTCTAATGTGCATTCACAAATGCATTAACTTTATATATACAATTATTACAATAGTGCATAATACAGTGGTACCCCGACTTACGATGGTCCCCAAACTCACCCTTTTATGTAAGTTTATTTTTTTAAATGCTTTTGTAAGTGTAATTTTGGGGGTCTAAAAGGACTAGTCTATTTTACATCATTCCTTATGGGGATAAATTCGTTTGGTAATGGCACTTGAACAGCATTCTGGAATGAAAAAATATCGTAAGTCGGGGTACCACTGTATTATATCTTATTTTTTTGTGTGAATAAAAATTCAAAATGGAATTCATGTGTAAAGCCTGGAAACATAACTAATGAACAGAGGAAATGTTATTTAAGCATCAGGAATGCCTGCATTGTTTATTCTGGACCCTATTTTGAAATTTGTGTGAAATCAACAAAATTACCAATTTCTGATCAATTTATTGGATAGTTGAAATAGTTAACTGGGCAGTTTCTTGTGCTCAATCAATAAAATGGAAGCCATACTAACAAAATAGCTAAGAATTTGGTCAACTGGAAAAATGTAATTGACCTAAAATAGGACTTTGGGCAAAAATCACTTTAGTATAAATATCACTGACACAGGAAAATTTGTGACATTTCACATCAGGGGTCTGGACACTCAAAGGGTTAAATTTGCTTAAAATTATACATCATTAAGGCTCAAGTAGCTGTTTGTTTGTGTATCTGTTATTATGTTTTCTTAAGGTATATGATCATACCAAATACTCTGGAAATATCTCTTGGGCAAATAGGATTGCATTACAGTGGAACCTCAAGTTTCAGCCTCCCCAAGTTTCGGCTGTTTTGAGTTTCGATCACTTTTTTTGCCTAAATTTTGTCTCGAGTTTCAGCCGCCATACCAGACCTGTCCGCCTGCCTGCGCCTGCCCACGCCCACACAAAGCATCCCACGCATACATTGTGAGTCAGTCTGGCTTTGTTTCTCCTCGAGTGAACATTACCCTGTGCATTCATCCAAACATTTCACAATAATCCATTGTTTTTTGTGCTTGTTGATTGAGTGTCACTTCTACGTAATTAACCATACGCCAACATGAGTCTTCAATAAAGGTATGTAAATGTGATTTTAAATGTTTATTTAAATGTTTATTTATTTATTTCATTAGTCATTTAAGTACTATATGTATTTATAATTGTTTTGTGTATGTAAAACTATAGTTATTCTTTAAAAAAAAAAAAAAAAAAATAATATTTTTGGGTGTCTGGAATGGATTAACTGGATTTACATTATTTCTTATGGGAAATATTGCTTTGACTTTCGAACAATTTGAGTTTCGGCCGAGCTTCTGGAATGGATTATAGCCGAAACTCGAGGTTCCACTGTACCTTGGTGGAATATAGTAAGAAGTATATTTGACATTCAAATGTTTTAAGATGTAAGAAAATATTTGTTTTCTCTTATAATTTCCACAGTTTATTTTATTCATACATTATGAAAAATGTTTACTGAACTATATATCAGTATTTACAAGCCACTCTCATTGATCAGGATTACTGTTCTGAAGCTTTGCAATACTGTTTTCTGTGCCTCCAGTTCTGTTGTCTCTTTTTCTTTTACTTCCTGCTTTTTGGTTAAATGTTTGCAATATCTTTAGTTAAATTTTATGTGATGTCTGAAGGCTCGTGTTTTTATGTCTTCTAAGGTATACCATAGTTTCAGTTTGAAGAAGTCTTATGTTCTGCTTCTTCCACTCTGGTATCAACTACTTTACTGTCCTCCAGGGAGCTTCAGGTTAACATTCTCGTGAGAAAAGACAAGACGGTCTTGCATGTCTTTGGCCATATCATCGAGGGAACTCTTGTTAGAGAAGTTGGAAGATGAAGACGACGAAAATGTAGAGGATGAGGACATGGAAACCTGTGGGCAGGAAGAAAGGCTTAATGGTAACAACATTTTGTCATCCTCAAGCACTGCAACAAATGCCAACTTTCCTTTTGGTTCCATAGTGTTATGTATTTACACTTTTCAAGGTATCTAAATACAGCCTCTCCTCACTTAACGACAGAGTTTCGTCGGTAAATGAAATTCCGCTAAGTGAGGAGCATACTAGTATAATGGTAGTGGGTTTGTGTCAAACATCTTTGATATTATTTTAATGTCACCTTTGCACCATTTGTAACATTTCTGGCATATTTTTAATGTTTATACAGTAGTGTACTGTATATTGTATTAACAGAATAGAGGAAATCAGCTCTAATATACATTATTTAGGTATGCACACTGGTCAGAGAGCCCGTCGTAAGTCCAGTCGTCGGTAAATGAGTAAGTAGCTAAGTGAGGAGAGGCTATATATTATCTATTTAAATACTGTATTTGCCAATCTATCTACTAATTCTGGTTAACATCTCTCTCTCCCTCTCCATCTCTCTCCATACATATATTTTTTTTATCACATTGGGCGTTTCCCACCGAGGCAGGGTGACCCAAAAAGGAAAACAAGTTTAATTTTTTAACATTAGTAATGTATACATACAGGAGAAGGGGTTACTAGCCCCTTGCTTCCGGTATGTTAGTCGCCTTTCACGACACACATGGCTTACGGAGGAAGAACTCTGTTCCCTTGGTTCCTAGGCCTTGCTAGAATGTCAATTTTGCCAAATTAACAGAGGTCACACTATAATAATTCAACATTACACCTCTGACCCACCATAGACTGATAGAAACTAATTCAACATTAATATAAACAAAACAGGTTTATTAATTACCATAGTTACAAAGAATGCTGCAGTACTACCACTCCTAAAGTGGTAAATTTTACAGTTTTATTGGAACTGTATAATTAATTGCAAAGGTCTAGAAGTTGAGGGTTGTCACGATTGCTGTCTATTTTATAGTTGACTGTTTCATCGTGCATTTGTGATGTTTCATGGAGTTCATCTGAGGTACTTGAAGCCACAGGATTTCAGATGTAGGCATATCATAGCAATGATATGCCTTTTTCTTGTCTGTCTTTTTTAAACATTTCATCCAAGCAAAGTTGTTTCATGTGCTTTGTAATTTTTCATGAATCAAATAAAAATTCATTAGCTCTTATTTTTCACAAAGGAACTTTGTTCTAGTATCTGATTAATTCATACTAAGAATCAGACAAAATCAAGGGATTGCCACCAACAACTGCAGTGTAAACAATACAAGTGAGCATGTGGTACACACAACACTATCTTTAGCCACCCAGTAAACTAGTCTTGTAATTTTGTCCACTAAAAAATATGCCAGACCATCCATTGTTATATAATCAGTGTTTAACAGAAAATGGAAAGATAAAACATTTATACATTTTTGAAATACAAAGATCTACAGCATTTTCACCTTCTTAACTGAGCTTGAGGAAACTGAAGAAGATTGTTGGATGGAAGACGATGATTGTTGTACTGTGGAGGCGGAGGTGGTAGAGCTCCAGCAGGCTTGGCACCATCACCTTCCTGTAAAACAACACACCAATAGTAACAATAACAACTGCAACAATAATAATAATAATTAAAAAACAAAAAGATGTCACAAGATTGTATTAACCCTTTGAGGGTCAGAGGCCCTCTCCCAAACTTGTTCTCAGGGTGAAAAATTTCAGAAATAAAATAAATTATTTTTCTTATGAAATGAGAGAGAATATTTTCCGATCATAATGCCACCAAAATTATGAAATTTGATGGAAAACTAACAGAGTTATGCTCTCTCGAAGTTAGCGGTATCGATGACATTTACGCATCGGCGATTTTGCCCCCTTTGAGCCCTATTTTTGGCAAATTCCAATGTTTCAGTCTACTAAAATTATAGCTATTTCACTAGAGTTCCATTTGTTCTATCAATTGAGTATAAGAAATCGCCAATTTACCGATTTCAACTACCCAATAAGGTGGTCAGAACTTGCAATTTGGCCAATTTACACAAATTTCAAAAGATGCCAATTTCAAAATAGGGTCAGAATAAATGAGACAGACATTCCTGGCACTCAAATAACATTTTATCTGTTCATTAGTCACGTCTCCAGGCTCCTCTTACATTACTTTTGCTTTCCGTTTGAATTTTATTCTCACAAAAAAATAGAAGATTTACTGTTATGTATACAACTGCATCATTGTAAAAATGATATAAATAATATCAGCGCACTTGTGCAAGAATATTAGACTACCCAGTTGATGTGTATTGGACGCATGGCGTGATTTGTTTATTCTTGAACATAGCAAAAATCGAACATTTTTGCTACTTTGCTCAGTTTCAAGGTACTTGTCATCGTGAAACCAGTCAAAATTATCTCTATTTCTGTAATATATCATCCATTCTATCGAATGAGACTAAGAAAACGAGTATACAAGCATAAATACTATACGAAAATAGACTGCAAATTCGCTGTTTTATACCAAAAACACGGTCATTTTTTTTTCCTCATTATGCACTGTGTGGTGCAGGATTTTTTATATTGCACACACATAACCGCACAGACCCATTCTCACATCTAGGCCTACCAGCCTGTTTCCACTTGATTTGGGGGCGCTAGAATTTAGGCGTACTAGTACAGCGAAAACCCTGGTGTGTAAGCGGTACTAGTACGGCTGAAACCCCAAAAGGGTTAAATACTCAACTATACTTATATTGTAAACTGTTTACTATAATTCTTACCATTTAGTTTTAAGTTAATTTTACTGCCCACAATGCTCTGCATATTAGGGGCTTTTGGCATGTACACCTCTTGTAATCTCATAAACCAAATTTTAAATCTTTGAATTATGTCCCAATGTCTGTTATATTTTGGATACCAAGGCATTATGCTGACAGTAATGAAGAAAGACAGAGGACAGAACAAGATTTTGTGATAAGATTTAGGTTAGTGTATAACTACATCAAGTTGCCTTGACAATTCTACATAAAGTTATTGTCACAATAAACCATTTTCAGTGTACATTTTCTTTTCTTACAACGCTCATATATTTTGTTAAAAGTCCATAGTTATGCACAAGATTCTGGTAGACTTAAACAAAGATTAAAATGACTTAATACAATACTAATAAAATTAGATAAGATGAGATATATGCATTATTAACCCTTTTGGGGTCGGTGCCGTACTAGTATGTTTTACGAGCAGGGGTTGGTGCCGTACTAGTCGCCCAAATTCTAGCGGCCTCAATTTAAGCAGAAAACGTCTGGTAGACATACATATGAACGAATGGGTCTGTGTGGTCAGTGTGCGCAGTATAAAAAAAATCTTGCAGCACACACAGCATAATGAGAAAAAAACAACTGACTGGTTTTTTTCGATTAAAACAGCGACTTTGCAGTCGATTTTCGTATGGTATTTATTGATGTATTCTCGTTTTCTTGGTCTAATTTGATAGAATGGATGATATATTACAGAAATAGAGATAATTTTGACTGGTTTCACGATGACAAGTACCTTGAAATTGAGCTCACAGTAGCGAAAATGTTCGATTTTTGACGATGTTCAAGAGTAACAAATCACACATGCGTCAATACACATCAACTGGCATCTATATTCATGCACAAGTGCTCTGATATTAATTATACAGTAAATCTTCTATTTTTGTGCGAGAATAAAAATTCAAAATGGAAAGCAAAGTAATGGAACAGGGGCTAGAGACGTGGCTAATGAACAGAGAACATGATATTTTAGTGCCAGGAATGTCTGCCTTGTTTACTCTGGACCCTATTTTGAAATTGGCATCGTTGAAATTTGTGTGAAATTACAAAATTGCCATTTGTGACCACTATTTTGGGTAGATGAAATTGGTAAATAGGAGGTTTCTTGTACTCAATCGATAGAAAAATGGAGTTCTAGCGAAATAGCTATAATTTTAGAAGACTGAAACATTGGAATTTGTCGAAAATAGGGCTCGAAGTGGGTGAAATCGCCGATGCGTCAGTGTCATAGATACCGCGAAATTCGCAAAGCATAATTCCGATAGTTTTCGATCAAATTTCATAATTTTGGTGGTGTTATGATCGGAAAGATTTCTATCATTTCATAAGAAAATTATTTTTTTTCCAAAAAATTTTCGACCCCAGGAACACGTTTCCGAGAAGGCCTGTCGACCCCCAAAGGGTTAATAAAAATAAAATTTGCTGTGTAATTAGTTAGAACAGGTAAAATAATTCTACAATAATATTATCTTTCTACAATTGTTGATTTAATTCCCTCTGCAGCCAGTATTATAAACATATAAATAATGTACGTAAACTAGAAAGGAAGCAGGTAAAAAAATTCAATAATAGCCCTGATTACTGTACTAAAATAAGCAATTTTTAAAAAAAATTTTGCTATAAAATACAGTGGACCCTCGGTTTTCGTTGAAAATTCTTTCCAGAATGCTGTTTCAGTGCCGTTACTGAAGCGAATTTGTTCCCATAAGGACAAATGTAAATTAGATTAGTCATTTCAGACCCTCAAAAATATACTTACAAAAGCACTTACAAAATACACTTGCATAATTGTTCGAGTTTGGAGGTGAACGAAAACCGAGGGTCCACTGTATTAGAATATTGTATTGTAGTCTTTTTTTTCCAAAGTATTTAATGTAATAGTTTACCTATAAGACTTGTGAGAAGTTAAAAGCAAAGTGAAGTCATCAAATTGCAACAATACAATACAGTGGTACCTCTACTTACGAGCAGCTCCCAACTCAAACAATTATGTAAGTGTATTTTTGTAGGTGCTTTTGTAAGTGTATTTTTGGGAGTCTGAAATGGATTAACCTAATTTTCATTATTTCTTATGGGAAAAAATTCCTTCAGTATCGGCACTTGAATAGCCGACTGAAACGAATTTTGCTCATAAGTAGAGGTACCACTGTATACTACTGTTTAAATAAGATAATATCCATAACCCTTTCACTGTCCAGAGTCCTGAAATTAAAAATGGTAAGGAACATTTTCCTGAAATTAATGACACCAAAAATACGAAATTTGATGGAAAACTTGTGAGATTACGCAGGCGCAAACTTAAAGGTCTGGGTGTATTTTGCACATCTGTGTTTCAGCCAACTGAGTCCTATTTTAATCAATTTCCATTGCTCAAATTGACAAAATTCTTAGCAATATATTGCTAGTAATCATTCCAATCTATCAAATAAGTACAAGAAACTGCCTATTCAACTATCAAAACTACCCACATTGGTGGGAAATGGCCAATGTGTTAATAAAAAAATAAAAAAATCTGTAATTTGGCCAATTTTATGCAAAATTACAAAAGTTACAATTTAAAAACAGAGTCCAAAATAAACACTGTAGACATTCCAGGTATGAAAACAACATTTTCTCTGTGCAATAATCACATCCCCAAGCCTCTCCTAGATTACACTTGCCTTCCATTTTGAATTCATCATAAAAAAAATTTAAGATTTACCCTATTTCTTGGATAATAAAATATAACCAGGAATGATTTTACATAATTTATAGCATCCCAGTAATTGAATCAAACCTAATAAAACCCATAAAACAGACTGAGGGTGTAGGGAAGGCCTTACCCAGCCTCAGGAATATTGACAAAAATCTAATTTCCACTACTTTAAGGCCAATTTCAAGCTATTTCCATCCCTGGAACCAAGTTTAGTTCAGTAGTATTTCTTTGATTCTTTCAAATGATACCAAGAAACAGCCAATAAAACCATAAAAACCATCCTAGAAAGACCTCAAAGTTGCTATTTTAAACCAAACACATGGTGAGAGTTTTGCTTTTCCCATCATGCAATGCATGAGGCAGGATTTTTTTTATACTGTTCACACTCGCCACAGACCCATTCTCATATCTAGGCCACAATGTACTGCTCACAGCTTATATGAGTCAGCTGAGCTCATGACACAGATCTACATGACGTACCCTGGCGTCAATGACGTATTTCTATGTGATGGATCCTAGCAGATCTATGTGATGAGCCCTGGCAGATCTAGGTGATGGGCCCTGGCCTCAATGATGCAGTTCTACATGACGGACAATCAAAGGGTTAAGATATATCAACTCTAGGCATATTACTTTGGCTTAGTAATGTGTAATTCCAACTAACACAATTCACACAATCACTGTCTTTGTAGAGGCACCCAAATATGACAGTTTAGATGTCACTCCAAACAGCCAATATCCCAAACCCCTCCTTTAAAGTGCAGGAATTGTACTTCCCACCTCCAGGACTCAAGTCCGGCTAACCAGAATAAAAAGTTCGATCTGGAGAACGTCTGGACCCTAAGAGTCAATCAAAGATTGATCTGTGGAGCATTAGGTTCCTGCTGGTGGATCTCAAATAATAAAGATATTAAATTAACTCATGAAGGACTCTGTGTTGAGATATCTGAATGTTCTTAACTATGCCAGGCACACATACGCTGTCACAGTCATTAGGCTGATGTTTATATAAGTAGTAGGTTGGTAGACAGCAACCACCCAGGAAGGTACTACTATCCTGCCAAATGAGTGTAAGACAGAAACCTGTATTTGTTTTACATGATGGTGGGAGTGCTGGCATCATTTTCTGTCTCATAAACACACAAAATAACAGGTATATCTTGCTAATTTTACTTACAATTAAGTCACACTACACATGCATGTACACATTTATTTATGTATACACACTCATCTGAGTATTCTTTGATTTTTTCTTAATAGTTCTTGTTCTTATTATTTTCCTTTCATATCCATGGGGAAGTGGAATAAGAATCTTTCCTCCATAAGCCATGCATGTTGTAAAAGTCAACTAAAATACCTGGAGCAATGGACAAGTAACCCCTTTTCCCATACAGCTTACTAAAAATAAAAAAGAAGAAAACTAAAGCATTTATAGTTTTAATAATTTTGTTGCTTTGTCATACATACCCTCTTTGGAGCCTTGACAGTAAGGACACCATCCTTTGAGAGTGCAGTGGAGACTGCATCAATGTCGGCATCATTAGGCAGTGTGAACTCCTTGTAGAATGACTTTGATGACACGGAGGAACCATCTTCAGATTTCTGGAAGGCAGCATACACACGGGAATTTGAAAAACTAGTTGCTAATGAAAGACCTCTGGTATTAACAATGTAAGTATTTACATAAAAATTTCTTGAATAATCTAGAGATAAATGATAAGCTTTATTTCTACAAAATATAATTTGCAATTGAGTCAGGAATAGATGACATCAATGACATACTTTATAGAAAGCCCTTGGTTATGCAGAGCATGTCAGGCAGCTTCAAAATAAACTAGCTACTTATAACTAACAATGGTTAACAATGTGTTTTAGTGCATTTACTACAATGCCAATTACAGTATAATATCAGAAGAAAACCGTCAAAGTGGGATGTTTGAATGTGCGTGGATGTTGTGCGAATGATAAGAAAGAGATGATTGTAGATGTTATGAATGAAAAGAAGCTGGATGTCCTGGCTTTAAGTGAGACAAAGCTGAAGGGGGTAGGAGAGTTTCAGTGGGGAGAAATAAATGGGATTAGGTCAGGGGTTTCAAATAGAGTTAGAGCTAAAGAAGGAGTGGCAATAATGTTGAATAATCAGTTATGGCAGGTAAAGAAGGAATATAAATGTATAAATTCAAGGATTATGTGGAGTAAAATAAAGGTTGGATGTGAAAAGTGGGTTATAGTAAGTGTTTATGCACCTGGAGAAGAGAGAAGTGTAGAGGAGAGAGAGATTTTGGGAAATGTTGAGAGAGTGTGTGGGGAGTTTTGAACCAAGTGAGAGAGTAATTGTGGTTGGGGATCTTAATACTAAAGTGGGTAAAAATGTTGTGGAGGGAGTAGTAGGTAAATTTGGGGTGCCAGGGGTAAATGTAAATGGGGAACCATTAATTGAGCTATGTGTAGAAAGAGGTTTGGTAATAAGTAATACATATTTTATGAAAAAGAGGATAAATAAATATACAAGGTATGATATAGCACGTAAGGAAAGTAGTTTGTTGGATTATGTATTGGTGGATAAAAGGTTGATGGGTAGGCTTCAGGATGTACATGTTTATAGAGGGCAACAGATATATCAGATCATTATTTGGTTATAGCTACAGTTAGAGTAAAAGGTAGATGGGACAAAAAGAAAATGGCAACAGCAAGTAAGAGAGGTAAAAGTGTATAAACTAAGGAGGAGGAAGTTAGGGTGAGATATAAGCAACTATTGGCAGAAAGGTGGGATAGTGCAAGTATGAGTAGTGGGGGGTTGAAGAGAGTTGGGATAGTTTTAAAAATGCAGTATTAGAATGTGGGGCAGAAGTTTGTGGCTATAGGAGGTGGGTGCAGGAGGAAAGAGGAGTGAGTGGTGGAATGAAGAAGTAAAGGGTGTGATAAAAGAAAAAGGTAGCTTATGAGAGGTTTTTACAAAACAGAAGTGTTAACAGAAGAGCAGAGTATATGGAGAGTAAAAGAAGGTGAAGAGAGTGGTGAGAGAGTGCAAAAGAAGAGCGGATGAAAGAATGGGAGAGGCTCTGTCAAGAAATTTTGCTGAAAACGAGAAAAAATTTGGAGTGAGATAAACAAGGTAAGAAAGCCTAGGGAACAAATGGATTTGTCAGTTAAAAACAGAGTAGGGAGTTAGTAGATGGGGAGCTGGAGGTATTGGGTAGATGGCGGGAATATTTTGAGGAACTTTTAAATGTCGATGAAAAAGGGAGCGGTAATTTCATGTACTGGCCAGGGAGGTACAACATCGTTTAGGAGTGAAGAAGAGCAGGATGTGAGTGTGGGGGAGGTGCATGAGGCATTACATAGAATGAAAGGGGGTAAAGCAGCTGGAATTGACGGAATCATGACAGAAATGTTAAAAGCAGGGGGAGATATAGTGCTGGAGTGGTTGGTATTTTTGTTTAATAAATGTATGAAAGAGGGAAGGTACCTAGGGATTGGCAGAGAGCATGTATAGTTCCTTTATATAAAGGAAAGGGATAAAGAGAGTGTAAAAATTATAGGGAATAAGTTTACTGAGTATACCAGGTAAAGTGTATGGCAGGGTTATTATTAAAAGAATTAGAGGTAAGACAGAGAGCAGGATTGCAGATCAGCAAGGAGGCTTTAGAGTGGGTAGGGGATGTGTAGATCAAGTGTTTACAGTGAAGCATATATGTGAACAGTATTTAGATAAAGGTAGAGAAGTTTTTATTGCATTTATGGATTTAGAAAAGGCATATAATAGAGTGGATAGGGGAGCAATGTGGCAAATGTTGCAAGTGTATGGAATAGGTAGTAAGTTACTGAAGGCTGTAAAGAGTTTTTATGAGGATAGTGAGGCTCAGGTTAGGGTGTGTAGAAGAGAGGAGATTACTTCCAGTAAAAATAGGTCTTAGACAGGGATGTGTAATGTCACCATGGTTGTTTAATATATTTATAAATGGGGTTGTAAAAGAAGTAAATGCTAGGGTGTTCGGGAGAGGGGTGGGATTAAATTATGGAGAATTAAATGCAAAATGGGAGTTGACACAGTTACTTTTTGCTGATGATACTGTGCTTATGGGAGATTCTAAAGAAAAGTTGCAAAGGTTAGTGGACGAGTTTGGGAGAGTGTGTAAGGTAGAAAGTTAAAAGTGAACATAGATAAGAGTAAGGTGATGAGGGTATCAAACGATTTAAATAAAGAAAAATTAGATATCACATTGGAGAGAGGGATTATGGAAGAAGTAAATGTTTTCAGATATTTGGGAGTTGACGTGTCAGCGGATGGGTTTATGAAGGATGAGGTTAACTATAGAATTGATGAAGGAAAAAGGCGAGTGGTGCATTGAGGTATCTGTGGAGACAAAAACGTTATCCATGGAAGCAAAGAAGGAATGTACGAAAGTATAGTGGTACCAACACTCTTATATGGGTGTGAAGCATGGGTTGCAAATGCTGCAGCGAGGAGAGGCTGGAGGCAGTGGAGATGTCCTGTCTAAGGGCAATGTGTGGTGTAAATATTATGCAGAAAATTCGGAATGTGGAAATTAGGAGAAGGTGTGGAGTTACTAAAGTACAGTGGACCCCGAGTTTCGTAAACCCGGAAATCGTACATTTATGTAAGTATAATATTGTAAGTGCTTGTGGAAAAGTATTTTTGGGGTCTGAAATAGACTAACCTACGTGACATTTTTCCTTAAGGAGTAAATTCGTTCGGTAATGGCACTTGAGCAGACTTCAGGAGTGAAGTTTTACGAAACTCGGGGTCCACTGTATTTATCAGAGGGCTGAAGAGGGTTGTTGAGGTGGTTTGGTCCTTTAGAGAGAATGAATCAAAGTAGAATGACTTGGAGAGCGTATAAATCTGTAGGGAAGGAAGGCGGGGTAGGGGTCGTCCTAGAAAGGTTGGAGGGAAGGGGTAAAGGAGGTTTTGTGGGCGAGGGCTTGGACTTCCAGCAAGCATGTGTGAGCATGTTAGATAGGAGTGAATGGAGACGAATGGTTTTGGGACATGACGATCTGTTGGAGTGTGAGCAGTGTAACATTTTGTGAAGGGATTCAGGAAACCAGTTAATTGATTTAGTTGGACTTGAGTCCTGGAAATGGGAAGTACAATGCCTGCACTTTAAAGGAGGGTCTGAGATAGTGACAGCTGGGAGGACTATTCTCAGCTGTTGTATCTGAGCTCCTCTGCAAAGACAGTGATTATGTATGAGTGTGGTAAAGTGTTGAATGATGATGAAAGTATTTTCTTTTGGGGATTTTTTTCTTTTGGGTCACCCTGCCTTGGTGGGAGACGGCCGACTTGTTGAAAAAAAAAAAGTCAGTATTTAATGTCACACGTTGATCACCAGGCACAAATAGCATAGGTGAGGTAGGGATAGATGAGTGAATAGTATAGTGTGAGTAGGGCTGATTGTAGTACGTAGTAACGTATCTTGGAGAGGATCCCAACTGTTTTGGATACTTTTTGTTATGTGTTGGATATGGGTGTTGAATTTCAGGTTGCTGTCAAAGTGTTTTCCAGGAAGTAATGGTGCCAATCATGAAATACATAACCTCCACTTCCCAATCTCAGAACACCAACTTCTATACTTTTTTTTTCAACAAGTCGGCCATCTCCCACCGAGGCAGGGTGACCCAAACTTCACTTATACATAATCACTGTCTTTGCAGAGGCACTCAGATACGACAATTTAGAATAGTCCTCCAAACTGTCACTATCCCAGACCCTCCTTTAAAGTGCAGGCATTGTACTTCCTCTACTTTTGAGCTAATGACAGTGATAATACTTTCCATGTTTTTGGTTCTGAGTGAATTATGATGAGTTTTTCTTTTTCGGGCCACCCTGCCTTGGTGGGAGACGGCCAATGTGTTAATAAAAAAATTGTACGTAGATGTATCAGAAGATGCCTTTATGCAAGACAAGGTGAATCTGTTGGTGAGGGAATGAAGGTAGCTTTTATGTTGAGGATCCTTTGAGGTAATGATATTAACAGTGAAACTAAATAAACATGCTCTTAATTTGCTGCATTTTACTTTATTTTAACCTTAATGACTTTCTTCCAGCAACTGTATCTGATATTACACTCAATGGATTTGCCCAAATTTATCACTTTACTTGTGACAATTTAACTCAACTTTACCTAAGGCTTACCTTGCAGTACTTGCCCTCAACGACAACACGGTCATCTACAACTCGTACTTGAAGGTCATTTGGGCTGAAGTCCTTCACGTCCATTACAGCCTGAAAGAATAGTGATAATTTTAGAGAGCCCTAATGTTATCCTTTAAAATTCATCATATCCACCTGAGTGTTATGGAAGTAAACCTGAGTTAATAATGTACAGTACTGTACTTCAAATAAGCCAGACAGTATGTTGCAATAGCTTTACTGGGTTATCTTGGGTTTCTAACCCTCAGGGCTAATAATCCAAACAAAATCTTTTTTAGGGTTCATGTTCAGTGGGTAACTAGTTTCTTGAATTCCTTCATAAGTGTTAAATAAATAACAAAAAAAGGCACAATACCGTGACTGGAACAATGCACACACAACCCGCACATATAAAAGAGAGGAGCTTACGCGACATTTCGGCCCAACTTGGACCATTTACAAAGTCACACTAACACACAGAACAGGTGGAAGGAGTATTTATAGGCAGGCAGACAGGGAAAGGGTACAAGAGAGTGGGGTAATAATGGAGGTAGTAGTGGAAGTGGTAGTAGTAGTAGTGGAGACAGTCATATTCTAGGAAAGGAGCACTGCAAAGAAGCTGGCGCCCGCTTGGGTTGGACGAGAACACAGAGGGAGGAAAAGAAGGACAAATACAAGACAAAAGAAAAGAAAGAAAAGAAAACCCATAGGAGAAAAAGGAGAAGGGGGAAGAGATGAAAGGGGAAGGAATCAGGTTAAGTCACGGGTGTTCTGAAGTTTGGAGCATTTAACAATGTAATGGGAGAGGAAAGCATCAACAGAGACAAAGCCAGGGCTAAGATTCATACAGGGAAAGTTGTGTATAAGGGGGGATTCAACCAGGCGGCGACTATGAAAGTTGGACGTAGGGTAGACAGTGTTAGCAGAAGACCAATCAATAGGATGACTGTGATCTCTGACATGACAGAAAAGAGCATTATTAGTGTCGGCAAGCCTAACACTATTTTTGTGCTCCTTGAGTCTGTCAGAAAGAGATCGGCCAGTTTCTCTGAAGTACTGAAGAGGACAGGAGGAGCAAGAAATAGAGTAGACACCAGGAGAATCTGTAGAGGGAGGGGAGGTATGAACTAGATTAGTGTGAAGAGTGTTAGTCTGACGAAAGGTAAGTTTGATGTCTAAGGAACGGAGAGAGTTGCTGAGATTAGAGTGACTTTGTAAATGGTCCAAGTCGAGCCGAAACGTCGTCGTAAGGTCCTCTCTTTTTATATGTGCGGGTTGTGTGTGTATTATTCATAAGTGTTACTTTGCTCACACTCCATCAGCACATCGAATCCCTTATACCACTTGTCTCTAGCCGCCCAACCTAACGTGATAAACTAACAAAAGTGATCCTATAACTAAATATAAAGCATTATTTACAAAGCAAATTTAGCTGGAAAATTACAGAAAAAGTATAGTATTAATTTTCAAAGTCCATAATAAACACAGTATGACATACTCTATTCTGAATGTTTACCAGTAATTATGCAGCTCCTCAGTATGTATCAAATGAGGGTGCCTTGATACTGAAGGTTCTTGGTCCAGGCAAATGTAGCCACCTTTCTCGTCTTGGAGCAAACCTGATTACAGAGACTCCCTACTTACGAACAGGCTCGGTTCCGAGTGGTCGTTTGTAAGTCCATTTGTTTGTAAATCCAACATATGTACATATACAGTATTGTACAGTAGTGTAGCATATGTATGTATGAACATCAAGTAACCTAGAAGTGTATATAGTTTACACATATAAATGAACACAAGAAAAATACGTACTGTACACTAGTAAACATAACGTGTAATAAATGAAATAAAGTTTATAATGTTTATAATAAAGTTTGTAAATAATATAAATTTAATAAAACAGACGGTGAGAAGATGTTGGTCTGAATGTCGTAGCATCTGAAGTCGATGGCACTGATTCAGGGGCTCCTGGCAAGACTTATTATCTTTGTCCACCCTCTTGAAGTTTAGGGATGTCTGGGTGGTGGCCTTCTTCTTCTCTTCATAAATGAGATGGTAGCAGTGAATTGCATCATGGACAACTGCTGAAACATTTCTGTACCATTCCACATTCAGGTCCTGTGATTCAAACAATGACAGAGAATCTTCAAGCAAACGAAACCCTTTTGCCATTAACTTTGTCTGGAAGCGCTTCGGTTCTGGAACCATAATAATCACAAGTAACACTGAATTTGTGGAGAGAGCATAAGCACACGTATGAACAGTGCCGCTAGAGTAACCTACTATGTATTGTTTACATCTCAGCACTTCCCGCACAACATTGCCGCCACCATGCGACGGA
>WNWK01038549.1:0-17885 GCA_009830355.1 Cherax destructor | reverse complement strand
ACACACACACACAAAACATATATATATAAATGTATAAAACAAGTCATCGCCATGTACATTAATATGCACGTAATCACAAGTACACACACACAGTCTCCTTATGCCACACATACACACATGTACACAAATTTGTGCCCATTCATATATACACTCTCCCTCAAGGTTGTTAAAATTATGTTTGTCTTTTCAAAATAAAGTTGAAAAGTTGGAGGCAGAAAAATCAGACTTCCTCAATGTTCGGGAATTCAAGAACTTTATATATTTCAATATTCTGATGGATAATGTTGGTTCTCGGGATTTTCAAGACAACCATTGTGAAAGGTGTGAAAAGTGACTAGTTTGAGACACTTGTGGGTAAGGTAAAGAAGACACTACTATGAATTATCTTATGGAAGAATAAGTTTAGCCAGACAATATTATTAAACAATTTAACGGTTTTTCTCTATTCTCATATTTTACTTATTTAATCTCTATTTTGATTAGTTTTTCATAAAACAACAAACCCCCCCCCTACAACATCAATTATTGGGAAAAAAAAACAGCAGCTGGGGGGTTGCGCTGGGGATACGCGTGGGATCACCTTCTACCATCAGAGTGGGGTCTCCTGGGGGCAGTTGTCTCGTCCCCCACAAAAATAATTTTTGGGGGTCCTTCCTGGCAGTTGTCTCTGTTTATGCATATTTATGGGGTCAGTACTTGTTATGGTGTCGTAGGGTTTTTTCATTACTGTGTTATGGTGTCATGTACTGTGTTATGGTGTCATGTACTGTGTTATGGTGTCATGTACTGTGTTATGGTGTCATGTACTGTGTTATGGTGTCATGTACTGTGTTATGGTGTCATGTACTGTGTTATGGTGTCATGTACTGTGTTATGGTGTCATGTACTGTGTTATGGTGTCATGTACTGTGTTATGGTGTCATGTACTGTGTTATGGTGTCATGTACTGTGTTATGGTGTCATGTACTATGTTATGGTGTCATGTACTGTGTTATGGTGTCATGTACTATGTTATGGTGTCATGTACTGTGTTATGGTGTCATGTACTGTGTTATGGTGTCATGTACTGTGTTATGGTGTCATGTATTTGTTATGGTGTCATGTACTGTGTTATGGTGTCATGTACTATGTTATGGTGTCATGTACTGTGTTATGGTGTCATGTACTGTGTTATGGTGTCATGTACTGTGTTATGGTGTCATGTACTGTGTTATGGTGTCCTGTACTGTGTTATGGTGTCATGTACTGTGTTATGGTGTCATGTACTGTGTTATGGTGTCATGTACTATGTTATGGTGTCATGTACTATGTTATGTTGTCATGTACTGTGTTATGGTGTCATGTACTATGTTATGGTGTCATGTACTGTGTTATGGTGTCATGTACTATGTTATGTTGTCATGTACTGTGTTATGGTGTCATGTACTATGTTATGTTGTCATGTACTGTGTTATGGTGTCATGTACTGTGTTGTGGTCTCATGTACTGTGTTGTGGTGTCATGTACTGTGTTGTGGTGTCATGTACTGTGTTATGGTGTCATGTACTATGTTATGGTGTCATGTACTATGTTATGTTGTCATGTACTGTGTTATGGTGTCATGTACTATGTTATGGTGTCATGTACTATGTTATGTTGTCATGTACTGTTTTATGGTGTCATGTACTGTGTTGTGGTGTCATGTACTGTGTTATGGTGTCATGTACTATGTTATGTTGTCATGTACTGTGTTATGGTGTCATGTACTATGTTATGGTGTCATGTACTGTGATGTGTGAATGTCAGCGAATATTATAAAATTAATGTGTTGTAATGTACTGCGATGTTTAAATGTTAGGATGCATTATATCTTCAATGGTGAGGTACACAATGTCATTTCTTCAATTTTAATGTTTATACTACAAATAATACTTAAAGTTAATGTTTATGTGGTGTTTACGTCGTAAATGTACATTGTGTTGCTCATAGTAATTAAAAATAATAAACTTCCATTTATGAATAACTGCTAACATAGTTATTTTTCAAATAAGAAAACGTTCTTAAAAAACGTAGTTATTCATAATTCAACTAAAATATACAGAGACTTCAGTCTTACGTTGCAGAAGAACCGGTAAAAAAAAAAGAATCTAAGAATATTTCATGATCTCATACAACGTCCCCCTTTCAACACTATCATACGCTCTTTGCCAATCATTGCTAAGACCCCTCCCTCAGTCCCATCCTCTATAAATTCTCTAATGCTTTCATGTCCTTGTATCATGCTTCTCCCCGGTATTCCACACTGCCCCTCCTCTATGACCCCACCCAATACTTTTTCAATCTATTTGCCAATAACTTAGCAAAAATTTTGTAATCGGCATTCATTAACGCCAATGGCCGAAAGTTATCCAGGGTTTCCTTTTTACCTCTTTTCCGGACTAAAACCACCACCCCAGTACCTTGCCCTATCCCTATACGACCCTCACCTTTCATTATATTGAACAATGAAACTAAGCATTCCTTTAGAACCCCCCAATGTACCTTATAAAATTCATTAATTATACCATCTAACCCAGGAGCCTTTCCTTCACTTAAACCATTCACAGCCTCCCATACTTCCTCTTCACTAACAGGTCCTTCCATACTTGCTCTATCACCATCCCCCAACCTGTTCACTATCCCTTCTAGTACAATGTCCCTCTCACGCTCACTCACCCGTCCACAACCCCAATACTTCTTAAACAATTTATCCGCATATATACTTATCGCCTCTGTAGTACATAATCTCTGCTCCCTCACATATCCACCCATATCTTCCCCTACTTCCACACATGAAATTGTCATCCCCTCCCTTTTTTTCTGCACTTTTTTAACACATATTTTGACGGTCTTACTCCCCATAAAAACATCATCTATCCCTGCTTGCATACAACAGGCATCAAAACGCTCATTCTGAATACTACGCAACTTATCCTTTAAAACCGAATTTCCTTCAAAGCAGACGTTCCTTGTCTCCCATAACACGCACCCAATAATCCCTCCACGTATTTCTGCAACTTATAAGACCAGCACACCTCCTCCCTGCCCAACCTCCTATAGAACCCTTGAATTCCCTCTTTAGCTACCTTTTCCCACCAATTCAAAAAAGCCTCACTATCTTCCCTCAGTTTTTTCCCCAGCCCCCAAATCTCCCTCCACCAATGAACAAAAGATTCTCGTTGGCCCTCCACACGCAACAATTTACCATTTAATTTCCAATACCCCTTAAACCATTTTACCGCTCCTTCCCATGTTGCGTCCACCATAACTCCTCTATGATCTGAAAATCCCACATCCCCACTACCCTAACCAGATCTGTCGTATAAATCCTATCCAGTCTAGCAGCATAATCTCGTCTAAAGAAAGTATTCTCCACCAACCCTCCTCCCCTCACTACATCCTTTAAACCCACTAAATTCAACACGTCTCTCAATACTCCCAACACACATCCAGCTCCCCGAGGTTCTGCATCCTTACCCCTAATGATACAGTTCCAATCCCCCCCCCCAACCACCACTCCCGCAAAGCATACACTAGATGATCATTCACAAAGTCTTCCTTTATTTTTCTATTAAACTCTGCCGGCATATATACACCAACAAAGCTAACCCTTATACCTCCCCATTCCCCATCTACCCTTACTAGTAGTACTTTTCCCTCTGTAACTAAACTTATTGCCTCCGACCATAAGTTTTGGAAAGGGGATATTGTGAGGCAAAATCCCTTAAAAAGTGGGGGTTATGGTTGTTCAGACACCCAGGAACCATTAGCGTGTTACCGCCCGCACTACCATCTAGCGGGCTGAGGCTAAACGTCAGTTCCTCGGGTCTGATTTGCTTTAATTTCTACTCCTGGTAGTATTAACCTAACCTGGTGTGGGTTGAAGTTTGGGGAATCACTTCACCTCTACTCTTCTCCTGATCAGGTAAGGTGATCTACCCGAGTATTTCTGTTCATTGTTACTGATATACCTGGTTACCAGTAATGACATTGACGTAGAATACAAACCTTTGTCTTTCTTCAATGTTATACACTTATGTAACCAGTGTTATTTTCTTTATTATCAGCTCTGCTGCTGGTCTGGTCAACCAGGGTAGACGCTAGTTAATTGGAGCAAGATCCCTGTCTACAGAACGGAGTGGGACATTACGACTCCTCACCTCTGTTAATAAAAAAAAATATTATCCATCAAGTTATTCATTAGGTTTTTTTCCATTCTCTTGTTCAGGAGGAAAGCGTTCAGCTGACACTGGTAACACAGAAGACCAGTACAGCAACACAGAAGAACGGGTACAGTACAGTAACAGAGAAGACCAGTACAGTAACAGAGAAGACCAGCATGATTATAATAACATCAGATTTACATTCACTACTTCTGCTGCAGCCTCTGTATTATGCTTACATAAACACTATGTTAAAGTAATAGGATCGCCGGTATTGTCCTGCACTACATGTAGTAGTGAAGGACATGATTTTAGATCATGCACCGCCGCTGCTCCACCAACACCATCTTGCCTCAATTGTAAAAGCAACGATCACCACACACTTGCTGCTAAATGTCCCACTCGTAAAGACATTATGAAGAAGACCCAAGAAGCAGCACAGAAAAAGTCATCTTCAAAATCACCCACCTATGCTGCTATTACAAAACTACAAGCTACCACAACTAAAATTCTCCAAGCTTCCACGCAACCTACTACTACCAACATCGCACCTGCCAGTGACCCAACCACCATCTACTACTGTATGGTCTATGCTCATATGCATAATGTTGCTGTTCCTGGGACATTCAACACCTCCATCAATGAACTCTTCAAATTAAACAACATGCCAGAGTTCAAATTCCCAGATTCTCCACCATCTTCTGTGATACTCAACAACAACCAGCATCCTGTCGTCATCACTTCACCTGCTGGTGGCTCAGCGGCTACTCCACCACCAACACTATCTAATACTGACGTCACGCCAACAACAACCAATGATCACTCACCACCACCTCACACCTCTACCAAGAACCAATCAGCTGCCTCCTTGCCAGTCTCGCCACAACCACCTTCCACCAATGAGAAGCCTTCATCTCCTCCTACTACGAACCAATCAGAGACTTCGTCTTCCAGCACTTCCACTCCGTCACTACCACCATATACTATGCATGGTGTCAGATATTGGAATACTCGACAATTTCCCACAACAATGATGCCCACTGAGCTTAATCAACGTCTCTAAGAAGGAACTGTCAAGTTCACCTGTACTGCCACTCCACTCAATACCATTGACGACATTATACATGACCTTCAGCATCCTATGCTACAACGTCCAATTAAATTGAAACACATCTCACTACGACAGTTCGCCTCACTCGTCAATGGAACGTATCAGTGATTTCTACTCCAATATTAATCGACCCTAATACAGCTGCCTTCTGTGCCTCTTCCACCGCCGCCTGCCAGCCTCCTGCAGTACAACTACACCCGCCTCATCAGCTGATACAACTCGTCTCAGCATCACACACACCTATCAACAACGCCTGCAGTTTATCTGCACATGTCGCCCAGAGTGGACGTGCCACTCACCTGTACATTCCCACCTCCTACCCTTCCCAAACCTTTTCCCATATTTCTATCCTTACCCATACTTCTTCCATCCCCATCTTACCGACGCTCAGGTCAATCCAGCTCCAGCTCCAGTCCTGGTCCGGGTCTTTTCCAGATGGTGACTCTGCGTTATGTTGGCGTACCAGACATGTGTACCAGGAGACCTGCACTCTTCACTTCGCTCTACCACTCTCCAACATATATTACTGCCAATTCTTGTTGTTTCAATGTTATCTCTGTTAAATTAATCAACAAATGAACAATATTACTGTTCGTATTTTTATTAATGTTAACTCCGGTGAATGAACACAAGTAAGAACCGTGACTCCTATGAGAATGGCTGGAGTGGGAATAACACCACCGTGGCTACTGTCAGGGAAGCTGGAGTGGGAATAACACCACCGTGGCTACTGTCAGGGAAGCTGGAGTGGGAATAACACCACCGTGGCTACTGTCAGGGAAGCTGGAGTGTGAATAACACCACCGTGGCTACTGTCAGGGAAGCTGGAGTGGGAATAACACCACCGTGGCTACTGTCAGAGAAGCTGGAGTGGGAATAACACCATCGTGGCTACTGTCAGGGAAGCTGGAGTGGGAATAACACCACCGCGGCTACTGTCAGGGAAGCTGGAGTGGGAATAACACCACCGTGGCTACTGTCAGGGAAGCTGGAGTGGGAATAACACCATCGTGGCTACTGTCAGGGAAGCTGGAGTGGGAATAACACCACCGTGGCTACTGTCAGGGAAGCTGGAGTGGGAATAACACCATCGTGGCTACTGTCAGGGAAGCTGGAGTGGGAATAACACCACCGTGGCTACTGTCAGGGAAGCTGGAGTGGGAATAACACCACCGTGGCTACTGTCAGGGAAGCTGGAGTGGGAATAACACCACCGTGGCTACTGTCAGGGAAGCTGGAGTGGGAATGACACCATCGTGGCTACTGTCAGGGAAGCTGGAGTGGGAATAACACCACCGTGGCTACTGTCAGGGAAGCTGGAGTGGGAATAACACCACCGTGGCTACTGTCAGGGAAGCTGGAGTGGGAATAACACCAAATTAGCAAATCATGAATTATAAGTAATAATAATAATAATAATGAAAATAATAAAACTATTATTTGCGACCACTGTCAGCCTCAGAGTTATATCTGAGTTACCAGACCTTGCCACGTGGAGGCCAGTGGTTCGTCTTTAAAGTCCACCCCCCTCCTCGCCTTCCCCAGGTTCATGTGTCCAGGAATCCATCCGTGGGCCCCCGGATTTCTCCCCATGGCCTCTCCATGGTAGTCTGGCTAGACGAGTTCTTCTTGTCTGGCTGGTCTATGTTTCGAGCGAGTCCAAGAAATTGTAATTATAAGGCGCAGATTTCTGTGTCCTCCCCTATAATTACACTTTTCTGTACATACTGATATTAAACACTTGTGTTGTAATATCATATATGGACAGTGCTCCTTGGATTGGCCGCTCTTGAAAAGTTAAGTTCCTCTCTTGAGGAAATGCTGTGTTTGGGGTTCACAGCTCTCAACGTCCCCCTCAAGTGCTGGGTCAGCCTCGCCTCTCTCTCTCTGCCTTCCAGCCTCAGCTTTCCCCAGGTTAGTGTATCCAGGAATTCATCCGTCCGCCGCCGGATGTTTCCCCTTCCTCACTTCCCCAAGGTCAGCCTCACAAACCTGTATTCTTGCCTTCCCCAGGTTCATGTATCCAGGAATCCATCCGTTCGCTCCCGGATGTCTCCCCTTCCCCACATCCCTAAGGTCAGCCTCAACAACAACCTTCCCCAAGTTCATGTATCCAGGAATCCATCCGTTCGCTCCCGGATGTCTCCCCTTCCCCACTTACCTAAGATCAGCGAGTTAGGTCAGTGCCTTCCCCGGATTAGTGTCTCCAGGAGTCCACTTTGTGTCACCTCAGGTGGACTCCCTTCCCCACTTCCCCAAAGTCAGCGGTATTCATGCCTTTCCCAGGTTCATGTATCCAGGAATCCATCCGTCTACCGCCAGATACCTTCCCTTTCCCACTTATCCAAGGTCAGCCTCAACTGTATGTATTCTAACTTTCCCAGGTTTGTGTATCCAGGAATCCATCCGTTCGCTCCCGGATGTCTCCTCTTCCTCACTTACCTAAGGTCAGCCTCAACAACAACCTTCCCCAAGTTCATGTATCCAGGAATCCATCCGTTCGCCCACAGATGTCTTCCCTTCCCCACTTACATAAGGTCGGCGGTGCCTTCCCCTGATCAGTGTCTCCAGGAGTCCACCTGTGTCACCTCAGGTGGACTCCCTTCCCCACTTCCCCAGAGTCAGCGGTTGCCACCCTCAGTGACCTTGCTGGGTGGCAGCTTGGTCTTGTCTAGCTGGTCTACGGTAGAGACTGTCCATGTGGGTGGAATTACTGGAGGTGACACACAGAAAACTGCGTCCAGTAATTACACCCACCAAGACAGCCACGACCGTACACCAGCTAGACCAGACCAAGCTGCCACACAGCTCCCCCACCAAGGAGAGGCTAATTAATTAAAAATTTGGAATGCCTTTTATGTTACACTATGAATTTTCACTGAAAATAAGTTTTTTTACTTATTTATCAGTTTACAAGTATTTGTGAACGACATTCTTTGTGAAACATGTAGATATATAAAGATAGACATGTTTACGACACTAGTGGAGGACTATGTGTCATGTGTAACATGTTATTATGTATGAATGAATGTCATATGTACGTGTTATTGTGTGCTGATGAATGTCATGTGTACATGTTATTATGTATGAATGAATGTCATGTGTACATGTTATTATGTATGAATGAGTATAAAATGCGAATCTCTAAATCTCCTCCATGAAAACTGTAACAAATTAATAATAATCTCTGTTTCTGGTGTTTCGTAAATGAATTTGAAGGTCGCATATTTTCATACATGCGCGCACACGTATATATATATATATATATATATATATATATATATATATATATATATATATATATATATATATATATATATATATATATATATATATATATGTATATATATGTATGTGTGTGTGTACAGAGTTTTAACATAGTATATTAATAAAGCTGTGTTTGCAATGACACCTGGTCTACATGATGGCTTTCTTGTATATATTGTCTTCTGAGCAAAGTACAGTGACATCACATGTCTGTAAGACCACAGGTGACATCACACATTATCTAAGACACAGTTTTCTGGGTAAATTTTTACCGTATATCTTGCATATTATAACTTATTTCAACATTATAGCTATCAAAACATTTGCTAAGATTAAATACATTTTTAACTCTAGTAATATCTTTCATATATTTTTTTAAAACCTATAAAAGCACCTAAGTACTGCTTCCCTTTATATAAGTGTTCTTCACTTATGTATTTCAGTGTTTACACATGATGCACATATTCCCTTCCCTTTCTGAATTCACACTCTTCTTTCTTACGCATATTTAGTCTTTACAATTACTTCTTCCATCATAATTCTGACATACACTTTACCTGGTATGGTCAACAGTCTTATTCCATTATAATTGTTACATTATTTAAAGTTTTTTACACTTTTCTTCTTTTATAAACATTATGAACAAAATCATTAACTATTCCAGTACTTTATTACAACTGCGTCACACACTTCAATCTTATTCCAATCTAAATTTCCCATTTAATCTTCTTATTGCCATGCTGACAGCAGAGTCATCGAAGCTGACAGCAGAGTCAACCAGGCTGACAGCAGAGTCAGTCAGGCTGACAGCTGCGCCACAGAACTGTGCTCTTCTTTATTGTGAATTATTATGTAGATCATACAAATTTTCTTCTGGTGTTTACTTTTCACTATCATCTACACATACACATCACTACAAACACCCTACTACGAACACTCATATATACATACATGTGTACACGTTCTCATAAGCATATCTGCCTCTCCCACTCCATTGTTTATATTAATGAATACTATATAAATTAGAAATAATTATTAAATAATTTTCTCAGTTTTCACATATACACTTCTCTCACCTCTTCAATAATGACATAAAAAACATTCACCACAACAGATGGAAAAAAACCCTCGGTGATGAAAATAAAAACTATCAACTTGGTTGATTCGATCTACTGACAATAAGACTGTTGGTGGTGGCTGCCACAACCTGGCCAGTACGACTGTATTAATGTCTCCCATACTGTTGTTATGTATTGTGATGTATGAATGTTAACAAATATTGCACTATGTGTAATATTTGTTAACAATCATATATCACTGCACTATGTGCAGAGATATATGGCACAAAGTCAGTAAGTAATGAAAAAGACAATTGTAGAAGGGAAGTTTTGAATGAAGAAGTTTGTTTCACAGGTGAAAGTTCCTCTCTGCTGTTATGTGTTTCTTCACCACCATCGTTGTGTTGTGATGTGTATAAAGTCTGTCTGTTTGGTAAATACCTGATAGAAGACTTATTGGTAAGATTCTTTTCTTAGGATTCTGTTGGTAGGATTCAAGTGTGTAAGTCTGGACGATATTGGAAGAATACTACTGGAATGATTGTTACCAGAAGACTATTGGTAGAAGACCTCTGGAAGGTTTCTGCTGGCAGGACTGTGTTGGTAAGCGACTTTAGGTAGCGGTTTGTGTGTTACGTATAAGATGAATCAAGTCAGCTGGTATTATAGTGAACCATAAAACAGTATAGTAACACACAAAAACAATAAAGTAAATAATTAAACAGTATAATAACAATAAAACAGTATAGTGACACGTAAAACATTATATAAACACATAAAAGAGTAAAATGAAACATAAAACAGAATAGTGACACATAAAAAAGTACAATAATACATAAAACAAATAATAACAAATAAAACAGCATAATAACACATAAAAATATATAACATAAAGTACAATAACAGAAGAACAGTACAATACAAAATAATTAAATAAAAATAACAATGTTGCAACATACAAGACCATTACATTACAAAAACATAGAAGACCAGTACAGAACAATAACACAGAAGACCAGTACAGTACAATAACACAGAACACCAGAACAGAACAATAACACAGAAGACCAGTACAGTGCAGTAACTTAGATGACCAGTACAGTACAATAACACAGAAGACCAGTACAGTTCAATAGCACAGAAGACAAGTACAGTAAAATAACACGGAACACCAGTACATTACAGTAACACAGAAAACCAGTAGAGTACAGTAACACAGAAAACAAGTACAGTATAGTAACACAGAAGACAAGTAGAGTAAAATAACACAGAAAACCAGTACAGTAGAGTAACACAGACGAACAGTACAGTACAATAACACAGAAGACCAGTACAGAACAATAACACAAGACCAGTACATGAGTACAGTACAATAACATGAAAGACCAGTACAGTACATTAACTCAGACGACCAGTACAATAAAATAACACAGATGACCACTTCAGTACAATACCTCAGAATACCAGTACAGTACAATAACACAGACGACCAATACAGTACAATAACACAGAATAACAGTACATTAAAATAAGTCAGAAGACCAGTACAGTACAATAACACAGAAGACCAGTACAATACAACAACACAGAAGACCAGTACAGTTCAATAACACAGAAGACCAGTACAGTATAATAACACAGACCACCAGTACAATACAGTAACACACAAAACCAGTAAAGTACAATAACACAGAAAACCAGTACAGTAGAGTAACACAGACGAACAGTACAGTACAATAACTCAGACGATCAGTACAGTACAATAACACAGAAGACCAGGACAGAACAATAACACAGTAGAGCAGTACATGAGTACAGTACAATAACACGAAAGACCAGTAGAGTACATTAACACAGAAGACCAGTACAGTAACTCAGACGACCAGTACAATAACATAACACAGAAGACCAGTACAGAACAATAACACAGAAGACCAGTACAGAACAATAACACGAAAGACCAGTAGAGTACATTAACACAGAAGACCAGTGCAGTACAATAACACAGACGACCAGTACAGTACAATAACACAGAAAAACAGTGCAGTACAATAACACAGAAGACCAGTACAGTACTAAACACAAATGACCAATACAGTACAATGAAGCAGAATAACAGTACAGTACAGTACAGTAACACAAAATACCAGAACAGTACAATAACACAGAAGACCAGTACAGTACAATAACACAAAAGACCAGTTCAGTACAATAACTCAGAATAACAATACAATACAATAACAGAGAAGACCAGAACAGTATAATAACACAGAATAACAGTACAATAGAGTAACACAAAAGACCAGTACAGTACAATAACAGAGAAGACCAGTACAGTACAATAACCAACAATATGTTAACTAAAAGGACACAAATGCAACTAATGGAACTCTGTGAACTCAAAATGGAACTCTGTGAACCAAAATGGAACTCTGTGAACCAATATCTAACATTTTTAATTTATCTCTTCAAACAGGTGTAGTGTCTGATATGTAGAAGATGGCTAATGTAATTCCTATTTTTAAAGCAGGGGACAAGTCACTACCGTCAAACTACCGCCCAATAAGCCTGACCTCAATTGTAGGCAAATTACTAGAGTCAATTATAGCTGATATTATTAGAAGCCATCTAGATAACCATAATTTGATTAATGATACCCAGCATGGATTCACGAGGGGCCGTTCCTGCTTATCTAATTTATTAACCTTCTTCAGTAAAGCTTTTGAGGCTGTTGATCACGATAAAGAATTCGATATTGTTTATTTAGACTTTAGTAAGGCTTTTGATAGAGTACCGCACCAGAGACTGTTAAAGAAAGTGGCAGCTCATGGCATTGGGGGAAAAGTGCTGTCATGGATCGAGTCATGGCTCACCAATAGGAAGCAGAGAGTGTGCATAAATGGGGTTAAATCCGAATGGGGACTTGTAACAAGTGGTGTTCCACAGGGATCAGTCTTAGGCCCATTGTTATTTATAATATATATCAATGACCTTGACGAGGGAATTACTAGTGATATGAGCAAATTCGCCGACGACACGAAGATAGGTAGGATAATTGATTCAAACATAGATGTCATAGAACTTCAGGAAGATTTAGACAAACTTAATTCGTGGTCAGAAAAGTGGCAGATGCAGTTCAATGTAGATAAATGCAAGGTTCTGAAGCTCGGGAGTGTCCATAACCCAAGCACTTATAAGTTAAATAACGTAGAACTTAGCCATACAGATTGCGAGAAGGACTTGGGGGTGATGGTAAGCAGCAACCTTAAACCAACTGATATAAACTGGGATTTATATCAAGAAGTGTTAGCAACAGAAGTCCAGAGGTTATATTACAGCTTTATACATCATTAGTAAGGCTTCACCTAGATTACGCAGCTCAGTTCTGGTCTCCATATTACAGAATGGACATAAATTCGTTAGAAAACATTCAGCGTAGAATGACTAAATTAATACATAGCATTAGAAATCTTCCTTACGAAGAAAGATTGAAGACCCTAAAATTACATTCACTTGTAAGACGTAGAATGAGGGGAGACATGATCGAGGTATACAAGTGGAAAATGGGTATTAACAAAGGGGATATAAATAAGGTCCTGAGGATATCTCTCCAAGAGAGAACCCGCAATAATGGATTCAAGTTAGATAAGTTTAGATTTAGAAAGGATATAGGAAAGTATTGGTTTGGAAATAGGGTAGTTGATGAGTGGAACAGTCTGCCTAGTAGGGTTATTGAAGCTAGGACCTTGGGTAGTTTCAAATTTAGGTTGGATAAATTCATGAGTGAGAGGGGTTGGATTTGAGTGGGACTCGCACATGAGTGGGTAGAATTGTCAAAGCTTATTTCTTGGGTAGCATTGAAAATTGGGTTGAGCAAATATTCTGTTAGTGGGACGGATTGTGGGCCAACAGGCCTGCTGCAGTGTTCCTCCTTTCTTATGTTCTTATGTTCTTATGAGACATTTTATTTTGGCAACGTTTCGCTCTCCAGGAGCTTTTTCAAGCCGTTACAAACAATACATGGACACAGAGGGTATATATATACTCTCAAAGTGAGGTGTAATACTAGTGGTGGTAAAATTAGTAGTGATATAAGTTGTAGTAGTAGTAGTAATACAATAAGGTAGAACAATCAACTTGCACATGAGTAAAAGGTGATAAAAACAATTACTTGGGTAGTATTAAAACAGGTTAGACAAATATTTCTGTAGGAGGTTGGAAAAGAGAAGGCCTGTAGCAGTGTTCTACACCTGCGATGCGCTTGTGTGGTATTAGCAGGAGAGGCTATGTGATGGTAGGGGTTTACTGTTTTCAGGAGGATTCTTGCTAAGACTTCAGAGATGGTAAAGCTGCCTTTGTTTTGTTTAATTGTGTTAGAAACAGCGATAAGTGATGATTCAAGGCACTTGCGTCTGCGGAAATCAGATTATTTGATTACTAATCGGGCGTCTTTGACTTTCATGAGATGATTGCTGGAATTTCGGTGTTGTACGCAGGCGTTGTTCAGGTTATCGTTCCTACATGCATTAATGTGTTCTTTGAGGCGTGTTTCAAGGTTTCTTGCCGTTTCTCCTACATAAATCCTGTCGCAGCCTACCCAAGTAATTGTTTTTATCACCATTTACTCATGTGCAAGTTGATTGTTCTACCTTATTGTATTACTACTACTACTACTACTACTACTACTACTGCAACTTATATCACTACTACTTCTACCACCACTAGTATTACACCTCACTTTGAGAGTATATATATACCTTCTGTGTCCATATATTGTTTGGTAACGGCTTGAAAAAGCTCCTGGAGAGCGAAACGTTGCCACAATAAAATGTCTCATTAGTTGCATTTGTGTCCTTTTACTTAACAATAACAGTGAAGACCAGAACAGTATAATAACAGATAACATAAGAACATAAGAACATAAGAAAGGAGGAACACTGCAGCAGGCCTGTTGGCCCATACTAGGCAAGTCCTTCACAATCCGTCCCACTAACAGAATATTTGCTCAACCCAATTTTCAATGCTACCCAAGAAATAAGCTTTGACAATTCTACCCACTCATGCGCGAGTCCCACTCAAATCCAACCCCTCTCACTCATGAATTTATCCAACCTAAATTTGAAACTACCCAAGGTCCTAGCTTCAATAACCCTACTAGGCAGACTGTTCCACTCATCAACTACCCTATTTCCAAACCAATACTTTCCTATATCCTTTCTAAATCTAAACTTATCTAACTTGAATCCATTATTGCGGGTTCTCTCTTGGAGAGATATCCTCAAGACCTTATTTATATCCCTTTGTTAATACCCATTTTCCACTTGTATACCTCGATCATGTCTCCCCTCATTCTACGTCTTACAAGTGAATGTAATTTTAGGGTCTTCAATCTTTCTTCGTAAGGAAGATTTCTAATGCTATGTATTAATTTAGTCATTCTACGCTGAATGTTTTCTAACGAATTTATGTCTATTCTGTAATATGGAGACCAGAACTGAGCTGCGTAATCTAGGTGAGGCCTTACTAATGATGTATAAAGCTGTAATATAACCTCTGGACTTCTGTTGCTAACACTTCTTGATATAAATCCCAGTAATCTATTTGCCTTATTACGTACGCTTAGGCATTGCTGTCTTGGTTTAAGGTTGCTGCTTACCATCACCCCAAGTCCTTCTCGCAATCTGTATGGCTAAGTTCTACGTTATTTAACTTATAAGTGCTTGGGTTATGGACACTCCCGAGCTTCAGAACCTTGCATTTATCTACATTGAACTGCATCTGCCACTTTTCTGACCACGAATTAAGTTTGTCTAAATCTTCCTGAAGTTCTATGACATCTATGTTTGAATCAATTATCCTACCTATCTTCGTGTCGTCGGCGAATTTGCTCATATCACTAGTAATTCCTCATCAAGGTCATTGATATATATTATAAATAACAATGGGCCTAAGACTGATCCCTGTGGAACACCACTTGTTACAAGTCCCCATTCGATTTAACCCCATTTATGCACACTCTCTGCTTCCTATTGGTGAGCCATGACTCGATCCATGACAGCACTTTACCCCCAATGCCATGAGCTGCCACTTTCTTTAACAGTCTCTGGTGTGGTACTCTATCAAAAGCCTTACTAAAGTCTAAATAAACAATATCGAATTCTTTATCGTGATCAACAGCCTCAAAAGCTTTACTGAAGAAGGTTAATAAATTAGATAGGCAGGAACGGCCCCTCGTGAATCCATGCTGGGTATCATTAATCAAATTATGGTTATCTAGATGGCTTCTAATAATATCAGCTATAATTGACTCTAGTAATTTGCCTACAATTGAGGTCAGGCTTATTGGGCGGTAGTTTGACGGTAGTGACTTGTCCCCTGCTTTAAAAATAGGAATTACATTAGCCATCTTCCACATATCAGACACTACACCTGTTTGAAGAGTACAATAACACATAATAACGGTGCAGTAGAAAAACACAGAAGACCAGTACAGTACAATAGCACAGAAGACCAGTACAGTACAATAGCACAGAAGACCAGTACAGTACAATAATTCAAAAGACCAGTACAGTAAAATAACACAGAAGACCAGTACAATACAGTAACACAGAAAACCAGTACCGTACAGTAACACAGAAGACCAGTACAGTACAATAACTCAGAAGACCAGTACAGTACAATAACACAGAAAAACAGTACAGTACTAAACGAAGAAGACCATTACAGTACAATAACGTACAATAAAAGTACAGTACAGTAACACAGACGACCAGAAAACTACAATAACTAACACAGAAGACCAGTACAATAGAACAACACCGAAGACCAGAACAGTACAATAACACAAAAGACCAGAACAGTACAATAACTCAGAAGACCAGTACCGTACAGTAACACAGAAGACCAGTTCAGTACAATAACTCAGAATACCAGTACAGTACAATAGCACAAAAGACTAGTACAGTACAATAACATAGAAGACCACCAGTACAGTACAATAACACAAAAGACCAGTACAATACAATAACACAGAAGTCCAGTACAGTACAATAACACAGAAGACCAGAACAGTACAATAACTCAGAATATCAGTACAGTAGAATAACACAGAAGACCAGTACAGTACAGTAACACAGAAGACAAGTACAGTACAATAACACAGAAGTCCAGTACAGTACAATAACACAGAAGACCAGTACATTACAGAAACACTGAAGACCAAAACAATACAATAACTCAGAAGACCAGTACAATACAGCATCGCAGAAGACCAGTACAGTACAGTAACATAGAAGACCAGTTCAGTACAATAACTCAGAATACCAGTACAGTACAATAACACAGAAGACCAGTACATTACAGAAACACTGAAGACCAGTACAGTACAATAACACAGAAGACCAGTACAGTACAATAACACAGAATACCAGTACAGTACAATAGCACAGAAGACCAGTACAGTACAATAACATAGAAGACCACCAGTACAGTACAATAACACAGAAGACCAGTTCAGTACAATAACATAGAAGACCAGTTCAGTACAATAACATAGAAGACCACCAGTACAGTACAATAACACAGAAGACCAGTACAGTACAATAACACAGAAGACCAGTACAGTACAATAACACAGAAGACCAGTACAGTACAATAACACAGAAGACCAGCTCAGTACAATAACACAGAAGACCAGTTCAGTACAATAACTCAGAATACCAGTACAGTACAATAGCACAGAAGACCAGTACAGTACAATAACATAGAAGACCACCAGTACAGTACAATAACACAGAAGACCAGTACAGTACAATAGCACAGAAGACCAGTACAGTACAATAACATAGAAGACCACCAGTACAGTACAATAACACAGAAGACCAGTACAGTACAATAACACAGAAGACCAGTACAGTACAAGATGGAGAAAATAATAATAATAATAATGGACCAAATACCCAAGGCAGAAGAAAGAAAACCCTTTCCTCTTTCTCCTTTGGGTTTTCTTACTTCTGCCTTGGGTGTCTGGTCCATTATTTTTATTTCCCCCTTCCCCTTTGTGTTCTTGTTCCTACCCTTTGTGGGCCCTTAACTCCCTTGCAGTGCTTATCTTTCTTAGTTTTTGACTGACTCCACTATTATTACTACTACTGCTACTACCTCTACCACTACTTCTCTTCTTCCTTTCCTTACTACCTCTCTCGTCCCGTCCCTGTCTGCTGGCCTATATATACTCTCCTTCTCTCCTTTTGTTAGTGTGACTTTGTA
>WNWK01038548.1:0-17886 GCA_009830355.1 Cherax destructor | reverse complement strand
CTAAATGTCCAGACCACCTCAACAAACCCTTCTCAGCCCTTTGGATAATATTTTTAGTAACCCTGCACATCTTTCTAATCTCCAAACTACAGATTCTCTTTCATATAATATTCACACCACATTTTGCCCTAGACACATCTCCACTGCCTCTAGCCTCCTCACTGTAACATTTAAAACCCATGCTTCACACCCATATAACAGTGCTTGCACTGTACCACTATATTCAGGTACATTTCCCTTTTTGCCTCCATGTATGTTTCTTTGACTCCACAGATGTCTCAATGTACCACCCACCTTTTTTTCCCTCATCAGTTCTTTGGTTCACCACCTCTTTCATAGACCTGTCTGCCAACAAGTCCACTCCCAGATATCTGAATCCATTCACTTCCTCCATGCTCCCTCCTTCCATCTGATATCCAATCTTTCATTACCTAAAAGTTTCGTTACTCTCATCACCTTGCTCTTTCCTATGTTCACTTTTAATTTCCTTCTTTTAAACACCCAAATTTATCTACCAGCTTTTGCACCTTCTCTTCAGAATCTTCAAAAAGCACCATGTCTTTGGCAAAAAACAACAACTGTGACACCTCCCACTTTGTACGTACTATTAGATTATTTATCTTTTAATCCCATGGCTCTCCCAAATACCATAGCATTCACTTATCTTACAACCCCATCTATGAATATGTTAAACAACCATGATGACATCACACATTCCTATATAAGGCCTACTTTTACTGGAAAATAATCTCTCTCACTCCTACATACCCTATCCTGAGCCTCACTTTCTTCGTAAAAACACATACAGTGGAACCCCGGCTTACGATGTTATCATCTTACGTTATTTTCGGTAACCGATATTTATAACGTAAGAAATTTGTTTGTGACTTACGATGTTTGCTTCGTTTACCGACATTCGTACCGGACCTGTCCGCTTGGCGCCCAGCTGAGCGCGCACTCCAGGGAGCGTCAGTGCTATTGTTTACAAGCGAGAGCGACCACCCACCCACACCCACGCATTCATACCAGTATATTGTCATTATTCCACTGCTGTTTTTAGTGCTTGCAACTGCTAAATAAGCTACCATGGGTCCAAGGAAAGATCCTAGTGCTAAGCCTGTGGCAAAGAGGAACAGAAATATATGTACGATAGAAGTGAAGAAGGAGATAATAGAAAAATATGAAAGTGGAGTGCGTATCAGTGAGCTAGCCAGGCTGTATGGTAAACCCTATTCTACCATCGCTACCATTGTGGATAAGAAATATTCAAGTAAAATCAAGGAAGCTGTTGTTGCAAAAGGTGCATCTGTGATCACAAAACAGAGACCACAAGTGCTGGAAAATGTGGAAAGGTTGTTGTTGGTGTGGATCAACGAGAAACAGTTAGCAGGAGATACTGTTTCGGAGGGAATAATATGTGAAAAAGCAAGGCAGTTGCATGATGATCTCCTTAAGAAAATGCCTGCAACGAGTGCTGAAGTGAGCGATTTAAAGCCAGCAGAGGCTGGTTTTACAAATTTAAGAATCGAAGTGGCATACATAGTGTTGTGAGGCATGGTGAGGGAGCCAGTTGTGACAAAAGTGCGGCTGAAAAATATGTTCCTGAATTCCAGGAGTACCTAGAGGCTGAACAATTCCTCCCCCAACAAGTGTTTAATTGTGATGAAACAGGCCTGTTTTGGAAGAAAATGCCCAACAGGACCTACATTACTCAGGAGGAAAAGGCACAGCCAGGACATAAGCCTATGAAAGACAGGCTAACTTTGATGCTTTGTGCCAATGCCAGTGGTGATTGCAAAGTGAAGCCTTTACTGGTGTATCTTTTTGAAAATCCCGAGTGTTTGGCAGATGCGGTGTCAGCAAGTCTAACTTGTGTGTGATGTGGAAGTCTAACAAAAGGCTTGGGTCACAAAGGACATTTTCTTAGATTGGTTCAATGAAGTGTTTGGCCCCAGTGTGAAGAAATATCTATTGGACAATAATTTGCCACTTAAGTGCCTCCTGATAATGGACAATGCTCCTTGTCATCCTCCAAACTTGGTAGAGAAAATTGTGGAGGAGTTTAAATTTCAAAGTGAAGTTCTTGCCCCTAATACCACTCCTCTCCTCCAGCCCATGGACCAGCAGGTCATTTCCAACTTTAAAAACTCTATACCAAAGCAATGTTTCAAAAGTGCTTTGATGTGACCACAGACATGAACATAACCCTAAGAGAATTTTGGAAAAACATTTCCATATGCTGCATTGTGTACACCTTATAGGTAAGGCTTGGGAGGGAGTGACTACCAGGACTTTGAACTCTGCCTGGAGAAAATTGTGGCCAGACTGTGTCCTAGAGAGGGATTTTGAAGGTTTTGGGGCTGAGCCTCAGAACCCTGAGCCTGAGCCTGAGCCTGTTTTGGAAGAAATTGTGGAATTGGGCAAGTCTTTGGGGTTAGAGGTGAGTGGTGACGATGTGGAACAGTTGGTGGAGGAGCACAAGGAAGAGCTAACCACTGAAGATCTGCAAGAGCTTCAACAGCAACTGGAACAAGAGAGCAGAGGTCAGGACAATGGTTCAGAGGAGGAGGTGGAGGTGGAACAAAAATGGAAGAATGTGCCTTCTTCAAGGATTAGGGAGATCTGTGCCAAATGGAGTGATGTGCAAGCATTTATGGATGAATATCACCCTAACCATGCTGTTGCAGGCCGTGCTGGCAACCTGTACAATGACACAGTGGTGTGTCATTTCAGGGATGTGTTAAAGAATCGCCAGACACAGATCTCCCTGGACAAATTTGTTGTTAGAAAGAGGTCTAGTGACTCTCAAGCTGGTCCTAGTGGCATTCAAAGAAAAAGGGAAGTAACCCCAGAAAAGAACTTACCACCTGCAGTGTTAATGGAAGGGATTCCCTTCCAAACACTAGCATACTACTCCACCTTCTCCCTCCTCCCGTCCTCCACACATCAACAACTCTTCAATAAATGTAAGTGACATGTTATTGTAAAATATTTGCATGTATTTATGTATTCTTTATTCAATTCTGTATTATTTAATGTCCAAAAGTTCTAAAAAATATTTTATTTAACTACTTTTGGAAGTCTTGGACGGATTAAATTTATTTCCATTATTTCTTATGGGGAAAATTAATTCGTTTTACGATTGTTTCGCTTTAAAATATGCCCTCTCTGACGGATTAATATCGTAAGTCGGGGTACCACTGTAACTGCTTTAAATAACCTTCTACCTGTTCCATACACTTGCAACATCTGCCACATTGCTCCCCTATTCATCCTATTCTATTTGTAACTCTATAAATGCAACAAGAGCTTCCTTGCCTTTATCTAAGTATCGTTCACTTATATTCAGTCCTACTCTCTGTCTTACCATTAATTCTTTCAATATTTACTCTACCATACACCTTACCTGGTATACTCAACAGGCTTATTCACCTATAATTTACTTATATCTCCCAAGTAAAAATTTGTACATGAACTGATTACTTAATCTATAATGTACATAGGTTCTTTGTACTAAAAAGTCTAAAATTAGGACTGAGTTCCTCCAAATGCTTGTCAGTAATTACCTTTTTCAGCAACACTCAAACCCTTGTGCTATACTGATGAGGGTTTTGATTCTTTCAAAGAGCAAGTCTCTATTCATATCAGTAATTACGTATTTACTTTTTCCTGAAGTGTGTTGGAAGTTAGGATTCTAGCAAATAAAACTAAGGCTACAATAATTTCCATTTCTTAACTTTGGTTAGATAACACAGTAAGTAGTGACAAAGTTAAAATTGAAGATGGCTAAAACATAGCTCAATTGTTTAGATCAAAATAGACAATGGGTGGTGGGTATGTGCTTATTCTGCACGGTGAGATGGTTGATGAGAAAATTATTAGCATGCAGAATGCGAGAATTCCTAGAAGAATCAATGGTAAATCACTAGAAGAAATAGTTAAAGATCTTGAAATAATTTAGTTATCAAAAATAAGGTAATGAATATCTACAAGGGAATTTATAGGCTAGTACAGTAAATTGTATTAAAAGAGTTTGAAACAGAAAATAAATTGCAAAATGACGCCACAAAATTTTAATGAATGTAAGCTACTCATTTGGAACATTGCATCCCTAAAGAAAGGATATGGTGATCTTCATCACATCATTGTCTGACATTGTCTGTTTGCAAGAAACTTTATCACCTATTGGAAAAAAAAATGTAGCATAACAGGTTGCAGGTGTTGCAACCCTAGTATGATAAACACATGTCATATATGTTAAGGAATTGCTACCACATGTACTTTTCTCTTCTTTTTTGTAAAACTTTGTAAATTTGTTTTAAGTCATTAGAGTATACATTGTACTTATGAATCTCCTCTACCATACATATCTTCCTGATTTCATTAATATTGAATCCACTGTGTTTATTTGTAATTTAAATGCTTGACAAAAAAGTTGGGTGACCCCACTGCAAATACCAATGCAAGAAGACTAATTTCACATTTAGAAGGCCAAATTGTTTGTAAAATATCATCTAACTTAAAACCTATGGAGGAACTCTTGACAGGTGCATAGGCTTTAATCTGTCATATACAATGCATTACTCTGACAGTATTGATGATCTAATGTCTGACCAGTAACCCATAACAGGCACTGCATGTATAGCCAATGTCACCCTGCCTACCAGAGACAAAACAAAAGGAGGTTAGGTAATCAGTGTCAGAAGTCTAAGTTTAATGAACCTACTATATCCAACTGGTAAAAAGGTTATAAACCTGAGACTGTCTAGGAGTTCAATGATGATCTTGTAGCTGCAACACACCTTTTATTTAAACTAATGAGTCAACTGAAGTGAGAGGCAGGAAAAAGTCAGCATATAGACAGCATGAATATTATGATCTGAAATTGATGGTTTGTCTAGCAATTTAGCTTAAAAATTGCTCATGTCACAAGTTGAGTTTCCTGTATCTAGTGCTTTACACTTTAGAGTATCCTCCTTATGGGCTTCAGCTGCTACCATCATACTTTAGGGTACTGGCTCATGGAACCTGTTCATAGAATACACAGTTTTGAATAATGAAAAAGTAATATCTTTGGAGGGTCCCATGAACCATTCCATAGAAATTAACTACCTCCCATTATAAGCTTGCTTAAGTAATGTCTCAAGTTAAATGTTAAGAGGGAATTAGTGCACATGCACATGGGAGGTAAACAAGGCTTAACTGGGTGACAAAAGTGATTTGAGTCTTAAATATTGGTAATACAGTGGACCCCCGGTTAACGGCCTGCTCCAAACACTAACAATTATGTAAGTGTATTTTTGTAAGTGCTTTCGTAAGCATATGTTTGGGGGTCCAGAAGGACTAATCTAATTTACGTTATTCCTTATGTTAATATATTCGTTCGGTAACCGCACTTGAACAGCATTCTGGAACGAATTATGGCCGTTAACCGGGGGTCCACTGTACATAGGTTATAAAGACAGGTAGCTAGCTATTACTAATGTAGTTCATAGAACCTGAACACAGAAAATGGTTTTCTTCATAACCGTGTACTGTATTTTTTATTTTGGGTGTTCTGGTGTAGAAGGCAGATATTATGAAGTCCTTATACCTTCCTTCATCAAGATAAATAAGCTGACATTTAATCATTCAATATAACACAAAGGAACAAAATGTATAGTAAATCTGAAGCATTGCAATGCAATATGATGTACTTTTTCACCTGTTTCAAGGCATAATGCTTTTGTGAGTGGGGTTCAGACCCTCAACCCATTATGGTCCTTTGTAAACTTTTGTTTTTGAGCCTCTTCAACAGGGTTGCCTTGGTGCAAGTGAAGGGCTCTCAATCCAAGTAATTAGAGATATACTCCTCATCCTTGGATCAAACCTGATTACCTCATTCATCAGGCACTGTATGACTCTGTGTTTATTGCTTCTCTATGAATATAATAATAATTAAATAATGCTCACTGGATAGGTATGGAGTGCATTTTATAACAATTTATTTATTGTAAGAGCAAGTTGTTAAAAATAGTGAGATAATAGAAGTAACTGGTGACAGTGCCTAGCAGCACATCAATATTTGAAGCATGCAGGTAAGGGTTGGTGTGCCTGTCTACCCGTCAATAATCAGTTGCCAGGTATTGTTTGTTGTGCTTGTGCAAGCTCCTCTCTCTCATGTTTGTAGCTGTTAGTATGTAGTCTAGGTTTGTGTGTCACAGTCTTCATGTGGGTACATGGCAACAAGTTATATATGAATACAGGTATTGTGATGATGTGCTAATCAATTATTTTGGCAACAGTTCTTGTGATTACAGCACCTCATCACTATTGAACAAATTACCTGAGCCTCTGCAGTACTCTGCTTGGTTTTTACGCATCAACTAATTTCTTATATTTATGTGCTACTGTATCTCATAATGTTTGTTAGTATCTTATGGACAGATGTGCTTCAATTGATGACTTTATTTATGTTTGAAATATTGTAGGTCAGTAGTACTAGTGACCTAGTATTGGAAATCAGTGGGCTTGGTGTGAAATGTATTGATTCAAACACCATGTGTTTCTTACCTGCCTACCAGCTTGTATGTACCTGGGAGAGGGAGTTGGACTTACTTTTGTAAATCATTGACATCCATTACCCGTGGAGGATGACTAATAATGAAATAGGTGGCTCTATGGTCATTCTTTTACCCGAGCATCTCGACCCAAATCGAAAGGTAAAGATAGAATTCTCTTCTGTAATTTATTGGTTTGCAGTAATTAGTGTATCATCATATTTGTAATTTTTATGATGCCCTTAACATATGTACAATTGTATGTGCTTGATGTAACACTCATTATTTTGGGTTCTGTAATACAGTATTGTATGTACTAGCTTGCAAATCTAGCTGGGCTGGTTTAGCCAGTAATAAAGGAGGAATTTTTGTTCGACTCATTGACTAATCTTGCTTGTCTAAATCATTATTATACTGTATTCACTAAAATTACCAAATGTGTGACTGCTCGTCTAAAAGTGCTAAAATTTGTGTAGCTACTGCATCTAAAAATGTCAGATTTGTTCTGTGATGCTTTTATTATTGTCTTTTAAAAATAAGTTGTATTGATGTTCATGTCAATGATAAACCTGTAGCATAAATGTATATGCACAACTGCACATTGTGTCCATCTTAAAACATGAATGGTTAGTCTAAGTGTACTGTATTTTTTGTCTTCACTGCATCTAGATGAGAAGAAACTTGAACTAAATGTTACTGAAGAGTTAAACCAATAGATAAATCCTTGAAGGAATTATTATCCAGTTTGCTTCTTCTCATGTATGTCTTGCAAGCACATCATGAATATTCACAAAAATATTTAATTAACTCCCATAATATTTTCATTTTTATACACAGTGTTTGTTTCTCTCTGCTTCACATTTCTCACTTACTTCAACTTCACTCACTGTTAACATCCCAAAGTCTCACTTGCTGCTTATGTTTTGCTATGACTATTGTATTTCCATAGATAGACTATCCTTGAAAAAGTTATAAGAATCTTAGATATTTATAATTTGATTTTGCAAGCATAATTGTTGCATTAATGTAAACTAGCATTGTTGGTAGTATAGTTTAGCAGTATGGATGAAAGTATCATATATCATATGTTTTAGCTCTTAAATTTTTCAAAGTTCTACTGTAGTATGTTTTCAGAATTATTTATTTTTAATTTATATAAAATGAGGATTACCAGGAGGTACAGGTCGGCCATCAGTAATCTGGTTCCATCATTAATCCGGTACTAATTTTGTCTAGCATAATTTCAAATTTCCGGGGTCACAACACCAACCTGCCACTACTATTTGGTGGTGTTACTTGCTGCATAAGTCATTCCAATTTCTTTTTCTTCATTTATTGTTATAACCTGCTCACTTTTAGCCCTAGCCATGGTTCCAATGAATAAAAAAAAATGCTTCTTGTTGTGTAAAGTAATTACACCATACATTGTCCATAAAAGATACAGTGGCTTTGAAGCCATTGTCGGTTACAATGAGCTCAGCTCACTCAGATGAGCTGTGACTGGTAAATTTGGCCCTACATATGAGAGAATAGGTCTGTGTGGTAAATGTGCACCATATGAAAAAAATCCTGCAGCACGCAGTGCATAATGAGAAAAAAACGGTGACCGTGTTTTTGGTGTAAAACAGCGACTTTGCAGTGTATTTTCCTGTGTTTTTTTTTTTTTGTTGTATTCTCGATTTTTTGGTCTCATTTGATAGAATGGAAGATGTATTACAGAAATAGATATGATTTTGATTGGTTTCACGATGTAAAGTAGTACGTACCTTGAAACTGAGTAGCGGGAATGTTCAATTTTTGCTGATGTTCAAGATTAAACAAATGACGTCACTGTCCAGTACATGTTCAACTGGTCAGTCTAATACGCAATCACGAATAGGTTGACATTATATATATATACAATTATTACAATAATGTAGTAGTCTGCATAATGGTAAATCTTCTATATTTTGTGTGAATAAAAATTCAAAATGGAAAGCAAACATAATATAAGAGGGGCCTGGAGATGTAACTAATGAACAGACAATGTTATTTTAGTGCCAGGAATGTCTGCATTGTTTATTCTGGACCCTATTTTGAAATTAGCATGTCTTGAAATTTGTGTGAAATTGGCCAAATTACTGATTTCTGACCACTTTATTGGGTAGTTGAAATAGGTAAATGGGCGGTTTCTTGTACTCAGTCGACAGAATAGAAGGAATACTAGTGAAATAGCTACGAGTTTGGTAGACTGGAACAAGGGAATGGGCCAAAAATAGGGCGTAAAGTGGGTGAAAGCTGATGCGTAGATATCGCCTTTGGGTTAAGTGTATTCTAACCTAACCACTTGTAATCCGGCACCCTACAGGTCCCGATGATGCCGTATTAGTGATGGTCAACCTGTATTCACATTTGTTGATTTCAATTGAAATCCATTAGAAGTATTGATTTTATGTTTAGGATCCCATGCTATTGGAAAATTGAGAACAGATAATGAATATTACAAATTTGAGCTCTGGTTTTCAAATACCCATTACCCAGAAATTTTTATGGACAATGTCTAAATATGGAAAGTCGGGAATTCCACTGTTTGGTTATCTACAGGCAGTCCACACTTAATGGGTATGTTTCAAAAATCTTATTTTAAAGCAAAGTTCTGTAAATTAAATCACTTTCTACTATAGATCTACTGTAGACTTACTTTGGCTGGTTGTTGTTGGATTTGGGGCTACAACACTAAAGGAACTATGTGAATCTTTAATTAAGCCAGAGCTCTGGAGCATTGCTCAGCATGTTAGATAGATTTTGCCCCGTTTGGCCTTTGTTTTGAAGTTAGTCATGAAGTTTTAACGCATTCAAAATGAGCTCCTAGGTGACAAGTTCATTCTATTTAATTTGCCATACTTCTAATGGCTACAGGTTTCTTTTCAGATGCTAATTGTTCTCAAAGCCTGGGATAACATTCTCAGGCTGTTATTGACCTTTAATTATTCTTTGTCATGCAAGTGTCAGGTTGCTCAAAGAAACACCTCTTAATTACTGTTGCAACTCTTAATGATTGCTTACTGTAAATTGATAATGTTGTTTACTAGGTGTACTGGTTTAATTTCATTCTAATAAAAATGTAAAAACTATGGCGGTTATATTTATACCTAGGTTAGGCAATCAGTGCTGTCACCGGCTCATTAGAAATCCATACAGTATTAAACTCGTGACAGGGAAATATGGAGAAATGGAATAAAAAAAGTTGTAGCCGATATATAGACACCACTCAAAAAGGCTCCACCCTGACTGTTGTAAATATAAGTCATACAGCATTGTATTCCTGATCAAGTTACTCAAACTTCTGGTGTTGACTTTTGGCAATCCTCAGTTGTCTACCCTTCCTCTTATAAAACCATATACAGTGGACCCCCGAGTTTCGTAAGGTTCTTATTTCGTAAACATTGTGTTTCGTAAGCTTTTTTCGATTTCGAGAATCGTAAACTGGCTCGTGTTTCGTAACGTATTAGACCTGTCCACCTGCTCCGCGCCTGCGCAGGATGCAGGACGCCGCCAGTGAAGTGTTGTTTACCATTGAGAGAACATTACCCAGCGCGCTCTTTCAAACATTCACAATACATTTGGTGTCTTTTTTGGTGGTTTAGTGATTGTCACTGTGAAATAAGTCACCATGGGTCCAAAGAAGCTTCCTAGTGGCACCCCTGTGGTAAAGAAAGTGAGGAACACCATCGAACTGAAGAAAGAGATTATAGAAAAATATGAGAGTGGCGTACGTCTGAGTGAGCTTGCCAGGATGTACAAGAAAACCCCATCTACTATCAGCTCTATCCTGGCAAAGAGAAATGAGATCAAGGAAGCTAATGTTGCAAAAGGGGTTGATATGTTAACGAAAAATAGATCGAAAACAGTGGATGAGGTTGAGAAGTTGTTGTTGGTGTGGATCAATGAAAAACAGATAGCGGGTGATAGTATTTCCATGGCGATAATTTGTGAAAAGGCAAGGAAGTTGCACGCAGATCTTGTCAAGACAATGCCTGGAGCCAGTGGTGAAGCGAGTGATTTTAAAGCCAGCAAAGGCTGGTTTGACAGGTTTAAGAAACATAGTGGCATACACAGTGTTGTGAGACATGGTGAGGCAGCCAGCTCAGACAAACGTGCAGCTGAAAAATTTGTGCCGTAATTCCAGGGGTTCGTAGAGGCTGAACAATTCCTCCCCCAACAAGTGTTTAACTGTGATGAAACAGGCCTGTTTTGGAAGAAAATGCCCAACAGGACCTTCATTACTCAGGAGGAAAAGGCACAGCCAGGACACAAGCCTATGAAAGACAGGCTAACTCTTATGATGTGTGCCAATGCCAGTGGTGATTTTAAAGTGAAGCCTTTACTGGTGTATCACTATGAAAATCCCAGACCCTTCAGGAATCACAGTGTTGACAAGAATAATTTGTGTGTGCATTGGAAGGCTAACACCAAGGCATGGGTCACTACGGAGATCTTCAAGGAATGGGTGACTGGAGTGTTTGTCCCTAGTGTGAAGAAATACCTCTTGGAAAAGAAATTGAGACTCAAGTGCTTCCTGGTACTGGACAATGCTCCTGCTCACCCTCACAACTTGCAAGAGTGTTTGTCTGACAAGTTTAATTTCATCAGAGTGAAGTTCTTGCCTCCTAACACCACTCCTCTCATCCAGCCCATGGACCAGCAGGTCATTTCCAACTTCAAGAAACTGTACACCAAAGCAGTGTTTGAAAAGTGCTTTGAAGTGACCTCGGACACTTGAGTTGACCTTAAGAGAGTTCTGGAAAGATCACTTCAATATTGTGCATTGCATACGCCTTATAGGTAAGGCTTGGGAGGGAGTGACTTCCAGGACTTTGAACTCTGCTTGGAGACCATTGTGGCCAGGTTGTGTCCAACAGAGGGATTTTGAAGGATTTGAGGCTGACCCTGACGACCCTGTGCCTGTTGTGGAAGATATTGTGGCATTGGGGAACAGCCTGGGGTTGGAGGTGAGTGGTGAGGATGTGGAAGAGTTGGTGGAGGAGCACAGGGTAGAGCTAACAACTGAAGAGCTGCAAGAGCTTCATCTGGAACAGCAACAGACCACAGCTGAGGTTATTGCTTCAAAGGAGGAGGGTGAGAGACAGAAGGAGGTGCCTTCTTCAGTGCTTAAGGAGATGTGTACAAAGTGGAATGAGTTGCAGACATTTGTTGAAAGACACCACCCTGAGCAAGCTGAAATGAGCCTTCTGTGCAGCCACTTCAGTGACAGAGCCATGTCGTACTTCAGGAAAGTGTTGAAGAGTCGCCAGAAACAGAGGACTCTGGACAGTTACTTTACCAGGCAGGGGTCTAGTGACTCTCAAGCTGGTCCTAGTGGCATTAAAAGACCAAGAAGGGAAGTAACCCCAGAGAGGAACTTGTTACCTGAAGTCCTTTTGGAGGGGGATTCCCCTTCCAACCACTAACACCCTGCCCCTGTCAGCAACTCTACCTTCCAGAAGCCTGCAACTCTTCAATAAAGGTAAGTAAATGTGTGTGTGTGTGTGTGTGTGTGTGTGTGTACTCACCTAATTGTGGTTGCAGGGGTCGAGACTCAGCTCCTGGCCCCGCCTCTGCACTGTCCGCTACTGGGTCTCTGCTCTCCCTGCTCCGTGAGCTTTATCATACCTTGTCTTAAAACTATGTATGGTTCCCGCCTCCACTATATCGTTCGCTAAACTATTCCACTTCCTAACTACTCTATGGCTGAAGAATTGCTTCCTAACATCCCTCTGACTCATCTGAGTCTTCAGCTTCCAGTTGTGTCCCCTTGTTTCTGTGTTTCCTCTCTGGAACATCCTGTCACTATCTACCTTGTCGATTCCCCGCAGTATTTTGTATGTCGTTATCATGTCTCCTCTAACCCTTCTGTCCTCCAGTGTTGTTAGTCCTATTTCCCTCAACCTTTCTTCATAAGGCAGTCCCCTGAGTTGTGGAACTAGCCTTGTCGCAAACCTTTGCACTTTCTCTAATTTCTTGACGTGCTTGACCAGGTGTGGGTTCCAGACTGGTGCTGCATACTCTAGTATGGGCCTGACGTATACGGTATACAGTGTCTTGAACGATTCCTTGTTAAGGTAACGGAACGCTAATCTTAGGTTTGCCAGTCGCCCATATGCTGCCGCGGTTATCTGGTTGATGTGTGCTTCCGGAGACGTGCTTGGTGTTATACTCACCCCAAGGTCTTTCTCCTTTGATGAGGTTTGTAGCCTTTGTCCACCTAACCTGTACTCTGTCAGCGGTCTTCTTTGCCCTTCTCCGATCTTCATGACTTTGCATTTGGTGGGGTTAAATTCGAGAAGCCAGTTGCTAGACCAGATGTCAAGCTTGTCCAGGTCACTTTGAAGTCCTGCTTGGTCTTCATCCGATGTGATTCTCCTCATTAATTTCACATCATCTGCGAAAAGAGACACTTCTGAGTCTATCCCATCCGTCATGTCATTCACATATAGCAAGAATAGCACTGGTCCTAGGACTGACCCCTGCGGTACACCGCTCGTCACAGGCGCCCACTGTGATACCTCATAACGCACCATGACCCGTTGTTGTCTCCCTTTTAGGTATTCCCTGATCCATTCCAGTGCCCTTCCTGTTATACACGCTTGGTCTTCCATCTTCTTTACTAATCTCATGTGAGGAACTGTGTCAAAGGCCTTCCTGTAGTCCAAGAAAATGCAGTCAACCCACCCTTCTCTTCTTGCCTTACCTCTGTTACTTTATCATAGAACTCCAGGAGGTTTGTTACACAGGATTTGCCTTCCCTGAATCCGTGCTGTCTGGCGTTGATTAACCTGTTCTGCTCCAGATGCTCCACCATTCTTTTCCTGATGATTTTCTCCAAGACTTTGCACACTATACACGTAAGTGACACCGGTCTGTAGTTTAGTGCCTCTTTTCTGTCTCCTTTTTTAAAGATGGGGACTACGTTGGCCTTTTTCCATATCTCAGGTAGCTGCCCAGTTTCAAGGGATGTGTTGAAAATTTTGGTAAGTGGCACACTCAGAACCTCAGCTCCTTCCCGAAAGACCCATGGTGAGATATTGTCCGGACCCATTGCCTTTGAGGTATCAAGGTCACTGAGTAACTGCTTCACCTTCCCTTCAGATGTGTGTATTCCCTCCAGCACTCGATACATCCCTTGTTGGTGACGCACCCCGTTCTGTCTACCCAACTGCCTTCCTTCCTCCACTGTGAATACTTCCCTAAACCTCGAGTTGAGCTCCTCACATACCTCTTGATCATTACTTGTGAGTTCCCCATCTTCCCTCCTCAGCTTTATCACCTGATCCTTTACTGTTGTCTTCCTTCTGATGTGGCTGTACATCAGTTTCGGGTCAGACTTGACTTTCGATGCTATGTCGTTTTCGTACTGTTTCTGGGCCTCCCTCCGTACCTGTGCATACTCGTTTCTAGCTCTTCGACTAATCTCCTTGTTTGCTTGGGTTCTTTGCCTTCTGTACCTTTTCCATTCTCTGGCACAGAGTCTTTGCCTCCCTGCATCTTTGGGTAAACCAGTAGCTCTTTCTTGTCTTCCCATTTATTCTTTTTCCTTTGGGTATAAACCGTTCCTCTGCCTCCTTGCACTTTGTCGCTACGTATTCCATCATTTCATTTACTGACTGTCCTTCCATTTCCCTTTCCCACAGAACCTCCTGCAGGAAATTCCTCATACCTGTGTAGTCCCTTCTTTTATAGTCTGGTATGTCTCTTTCAGCACCGTTTTCCCTCTCCACCTGTAGCTCTACTATGTACTCAAAGCTCAGCACCATATGGTCACTGGCTCCCAGGGGGCTCTCGTGTGTTATGTCCTCGATATCTGAGCTATTCAGGGTGAATACAAGGTCCAGCCTTACTGGTTCGTCCTCTCCTCTATCTCTGGTCGTGTCCCTGACATGTTGGTGCATCAGGTTTTCCAGTACCACGTCCATCATCTTGGCTCTCCAAGTTTCTGACCCCACGTGGTTCTTGGTTCTCCCAGTCGATCTCTTTGTGGTTGAAATCGCCCATGACCAGTAACTCGCTCTGCTCATGTACGCTTTTCTTGCCACCTCCGCCAGGGTGTCCACCATTGCTCTGTTGTTCTCGTCATATTCCTCTCCTGGCCTCCTGCAGTTTTGTGTGTTGTTGTTGTTTTTTGTGGTGTTTGTGGTGTTTTGTGTGTGTGTGTGTGTGTGTGTGTGTGTGTGTGTGTGTGTGTGTGTGTGTGTGTGTGTGTGTGTGTGTGTGTGTGTGTGTGTGTGTGTACTCACCTATTTGTGGTTGCAGGGGTCGAGTCATAGCTCCTGGCCCCGCCTCTTCACTGATTGCTACTAGGTCCTCTCTCCCTGCTCCATGAGCTTTATCAAACCTAGTCTTAAAACTATGTATGGTTCTTGCTCCACTATGTCGCTTTCCAAGCTATTCCACTTCCTGACAACTCTATGACTGAAGAAATACTTCCTAACATCCCTTTGACTCATAGGAGTCTTCAACTTCCAATTGTGACCCCTTGTTTCTGTGTCCCTCTCTGAACATCTTGTCTCTGTCCACCTTATCTATTCCTCGCAGTATTTTATATGTCGTTATCATGTCCCCCCTATCCCTCCTGTCCTCTAGTGTCGTCAGGCCGATTTCCTTAACCCTTTTCTTCGTAGGACAATCCCCTTAGCTCTGGGACTAGTCTTGTTGCAAACCTTTGCACTTTCTCTAATTTCTTGACGTGCTTGACCAGGTGTGGGTTCCAAACTGGTGCTGCATACTCCAGTATGGGCCTGACGTATATGGTATACAGAGTCTTGAATGATTCCTTGGTGAGGTATTGGAACGCTATTCTTAGGTTTGCCAGCCGCCCGTATGTGCAGCAGTTATCTGATTGATGTGTGCCTCAGGAGATGTGTCGGTATTATACTCACCCCAAGATCTTTTTTTTTTGAGTGAGGTTTGCAGTCTTTGGCCACCTAGACTATACTCTGTCTGCGGTCTTTTTTTGCCCTTCCCCGATATTCATGACTTTACATTTGGCAGGGTTAAATTCAAGGAGCCAGTTACTGGACCAGGCTTGCAGCCTGTCCAGGTTCTTTGTATTCCTGCCTGATCCTCGACTGATTTGTGTGTGTGTGTGTGTGTGTGTGTGTGTGTGTGTACACTCACCTATTTGTACTCACCTATTTGTGGTTGCAGGGGTCGAGTCATAGCTCCTGGCCCCCCCCTCTTCACTGATTGCTACTAGGTCCTCTCTCCCTGCTCCATGAGCTTTATCAAACCTAGTCTTAAAACTATGTATGGTTCCTCCTCCACTATGTCGCCAAGCTATTCCACTTCCTGACAACTCTATGACTGAAGAAATACTTCCTAACATCCCTTTGACTCATAGGAGTCTTCAACCCAATTGTGACCCCTTGTTTCTGTGTCCCCTCTCTGGAACATCTTGTCTCTGTCCACCTTATCTATTCCCTCGCAGTATTTTATATGTCGTTATCATGTCTCCCAAACCCCTCCTGTCCTCTAGTGTCGTCAGGCCGTTTTCCCTTAACCTTTCTTCGTAGGACAATCCCTTAGCTCTGGGACTAGTCTTGTTGCAAACCTTTGCACTTTCTCTAATTTCTTGACGTGCTTGACCAGGTGTGGGTTCCAAACTGGTGCTGCATACTCCAGTATGGGCCTGACGTATATGGTATACAGAGTCTTGAATGATTCCAGTGAGGTATTGGAACGCTATTCTTAGGTTTGAGCCGCCCGTATGCTGCAGCAGTTATCTGATTGATGTGTGCCTCAGGAGATGTGCCTATTATACTCACCCCAAGATCTTTTTCTTTGAGTGAGGTTTGCAGTCTTTGGCCACCTAGACTATACTCTGTCTTGGTCTTCTTTGCCTTTCCCCCGATATTCATGACTTTACATTTGGCAGGGTTAAATTCAAGGAGCCAGTTACTGGACCAGGCTTGCAACCTGTCCAGGTCTCTTTGTAGTCCTGCCTGATCCTCACTGATTTGATTCTTCTCATTAACTTCACATCATCTGCAAACAGGGACACTTCTGAGTCTACCCCTTCCCGTTATGTCATTCACATATACCAAAACAGTACAGGTCCTAGGACTGACCCTTGTGGAACTCCACTGCACAGGTGCCACTCTGACACCCTCGTCACGTACCATGACTCGTTGTTGCCTCCTGTCAGATATTCTCTGATCCATTGCAGTGCTTTTCCTGTTACGTGTGCCTGATCCTCTAGCTTTTGCATTACCCTCTTTTGAGAACTGTGTGAACGCCTTCTTGCAGTCCAAAAAATGCAGTCTATCCACCTCTCTCTCGTGTCTTACTTCTGTTACCTTGTCATAAAACTCCAGTAGGTTTGTGACACAGGATTTTCCTTCCTGAAACCGTGTTGGTTGTCGTTTATAAGCTTGTGTCTTTCTAGGTGCTCCACCACTCTCCTCCTGATGATCTTCTCCATGACTTTGCATACTATACCGTCAGTGACACAGGTCTGTAGTTTAATGCCTCGTGTCTGTCTCCTTTTTTTAAAAATTGGGACTACATTTGCCATCTTCCACGCCTCAGGTAGTTGCCCAGTTTCAATGGATGTGTTGAAGATTTGTGGTAGTGGCACACACAACATTCTGCTCCTCTCTAAGGACCCAAGGAGAAATGTTGTCTGGTCCCACCGCTTTTGAGGTATCGAGTTCACATAGCAGCTTCTTCACTCTCGGTTGTGTGTATTTCATCCAGCACTTGTTGGTATACCTCCCCATTCTGAATTCCTGGAGTCCTACCTGTCTCCTGTGTAAATACTTTTAAATCTCATGTTGAGCTCCTCACATACCTCTTGGTCGCTTATTGTGAACTCCCACCTTCCTTTTCAGCCTGATTACCTGGTCCTTGACTGTTGTTTTCTCCTGATGTGGCTATACAACAGCTTGGGTCAACTTGACTTTTGATGTTATCATTTTCATATTGTCGCTGAGCCTCCCTTCTTACCTGTGCATATTCGTGTGTGTGTGTGTGTGTGTGTGTGTGTGTGTGTGTATCACCCCAATTGTACTCACCCTAATTGTGGTTGCAGGGTCGAGACTCAGCTCCTGGCCCGCCCTTCGCTGTCTGCTACTGGGTCTCTGCCTCCCTGCTCCATGAGCTTTATCATACCTTGTCTTAAAACTATGTATGGTTCCTGCCCCACTATATCATTCTCTAGTCCATTCCACTTCCTGACTACTCTGTGGCTGAAGAAATGTTTCCTGACATCCCTTTGACTCATCTGAGTCTTCAGCTTCCAGTTGTGTCCTTGTTTCTGTGTTCCTCTGAAACAACCTGTCACTATCTACCTTGTCAATTCCCGCAGTATTTT
>WNWK01038547.1:0-17886 GCA_009830355.1 Cherax destructor | reverse complement strand
CAACATTTAAAATTCCTCAAAGTATTCTCTCCATCTTCCCATACCTCTAACTCCCCTTTTCTCTCCTCTGCTGTTTTTAACTGTAAATCTATTTTTTCCCCTAGGCTTTCTCAGCTATTAATCTCACTCCAAACCTTTTCTCATTTTCAACAAAATTTGTTGATAACATCTCACCACTCTCTCATTTGTCCCTTTAATTGCTCCCATCTCTTAACTCTCTTTTTCCTCCATATACTCTTCGCTCCTTGCATCACTTCTACATCGTAAAATCTCTCATATGCTAACTTTTCTTCCTTACTACTCTCTTTACATTTTCATTCCCCCAAATCCTCTTTTTCCCCTCCCACCCACTTTCCTGTAACCACAAACTTGCTGAACACTCTAACACTACATTATTGAACCTACCCCATTCATTTTCGACCCCATTGCCTATACTCTCCTAGTTCATCTATCCTCCAATAGTTGTTTATATCTTACCCTAACTGCCTCCTCTTGTAGTTTATAAACCTTCACTTTTTTTACTTGTTGCTTCTATTTTCCTTGTATTCCATCTGCCTTTTACTCACTGTAGTCTACTCAACAGTCTTTTATCTACCAATACGTAGTACAATAAACTACTGTCATTACGCCTTACATCATATCTTGTATACTTATTTATCCTTTTTTTCTTAAAGTACGTATTACCTTTAACTAAACCCTTTTCTATCCAAAGTTCAATTAAAGGGTTCCCATTATCATTAAACACCTGGCACCCCAAAACACCTACCACACCTCTCTAAGTTTCTCCTACTTTAGCATTTGGTCCCTCCCAATGCTTTGGTTAAAAAATACCAATCCATTCCTTTAACATCTCCCAAAATCTCTCTCTCTCTCCTCCTCTTTCCAGGTGCATACTGCTTATTATGACCCACTTTTCGCATCAACCCTTATTTTAATCCACATAACCCTTGAATTTATACATTTATATTCACTTTTCTCTTCATAACTGATCCTTCAACATTATTGCTACTCATTCCTTCCTTAGCTCAAACTCTCTCAGATACTCCACTTAATCCATTTATTTCTCCCCTGAAACTCGCCTACCCCTTCAGCTTTTTTGCTTAGGGACAGGACACCCAACTTTTTTCATTCATAACATCACAATCATCTCTTTCTTATCATCCATTTACATCCACGCACATTCAAACATCCCAGTTTTATAAAGTTTTTCTTCTTTTTTTAGTAATGTATACAGGAGAGGGATTACTACCTTTTCCCCCCGGTATTTAGTCCCATCAAACGCATGGCATGGGGGAAAAGATTCTTTTCCACTTCCAATGGAGAATAGAGGATATAAAGAAGAACAAGAACTTTTAATAAAAGTAGAAAAACCTAGATGTGTGAATGTATATATATTGCATGCCTGTGTAGTGTGACCTAAGTGTAAGTAAGTAGCAATATATTCGTGTTATCCAGGGGTTTATGAGACAAATAAGACACCGGCAATCCTACCATCATGAAAAAGAGTTGCAAGTTTCTGTTTCCACTCACTTGGCAGGACGGTAGTACCTCCCTGGGTGGTTGCTGTCTACCTACCTAAAAAACCTATATATATATATAATATATATATATATATATATATATATATATATATATATATATATATATATATTTTTATATATATATATATATATATATATATATATATATATATATATATATATATATATATAATAATAAATTTTTCAGAAAGAGAAGAAAAAGTGAGTTTTTGGGAAGTGTTAAATGGCCAGTGTGTGTGTGTGTGAGCATGCATCACCTATTTGTACTCACCGGGTTGGGGGTCGATTCATGCTCCTGGCCCCCCCTCTTCACTGTTTGCTACGGGTCCCTCTCCCTGTCCATGGCTTTAAAAACCTCGTTTTAAACTATGTAGGTTCGTTTCCACTACGTCATTTTTAGTCTATTCCACTTCTGACAACTCTATGACTGAAGAAAAACTTCCTCACCTTTGACCTAGGAGTCTTCAACTTCCAATTGTGACCCTTGTTTCTGTGTCCCCTCTGGAACATCTTGTCTCTGTCCCCCTTATCTATTCCTCGCAGTATTTTTTTTCGTTTTTGCCCCCCCTAACCCCCTCCTGTCCTCTAGTGTCGTCACTTTTCCCCTTAAACTTTCTTCGTACGACAATCCCTTACTCGGGGATTAGTCTTGTTCAAATTTTTCACTTTCTTTTTCGTGTTTGACCAGGGGGTTCCCAAAGGGGGCCATTTTCCAGTATGGGCCTGACGTATATGGTGTACAGAGTCTTGAACGTTTCCTTAGTGGGTATTAAAAAATTTTTGTTTGCCAGACGCCCGTATGCTGCAGCAGATCGATTGATGTGTGCCTCAGGAGAGGGCCGGGATTATACTCACCCCAGGTTTTTTTCTTGAGTGAGGTTTCAGTTTTGGCAACCTAGACTATACTCTGTCTGCGGCTTCTTTCCCCCTTTCCCCCTCTTCATGACTTTCTTTTGGCGGGTTTAAAATTAAAAAGGCCAGTTACTGGAAGGTGTACGGGTCTTTTAGTCCTGCCTGATCACGCTGTTTTAAATTTTATTAATTTCCATCATCTGCAAACAGGGACACCCGAGTCATCCTCCCGTTATGTCCACATATACCAAAAAGGGGGCCTAAGACTGACCCTGAACCCTCGTCACAGGTGCCCCCTCTGACACCTCGTCACTCCATGACTCGCTCTGCCTCCCCGTCAGATATTTCTGATCCATTGCTGCCCTTTTCCCGTTTCGCGTGCCCGTCCTCTAGCTTTGCATTAACCCTTGTAGGAACTGTGTGAACGCGTTTTGCAGTCCAGAAAATGCAGTATATCCCCCCTCTCCCATGTCTTACTTATGTTACCCGTCATAAAAACCCAAGGGGGCACAGGATTTTTCCCTTCCCCGAAACCGTGCTGGCTGTCGTTTATAAGCTTGTGTCTTTCGGTGCTCCCCACCTCCCCTGATGATCTTCTCCATGACTTTGCATACTTACACGTCAGGTAGGTCTGTGTTTAATGCCTGTGTCGTCTCCTTTCTTAAAATTTGGGATACATTTGCCATCTTCCACACCTCAGGGGGGCCCAGTTTCAATGGATGTGTTGAAATTTTTGTTGGGGGCCAAACCAACATCTCTGCTCCCCTCAAAGGGCCCACGGGGGAAAGTTGTAGGGCCCACCGTTTTTAGGTATCGAGTTCACATAGCAGCTTTTTCCCCCCTCCTGGTTGTGTGATTTCATCCCGCACGTGTTGGTATACCTCCCCCTTCAAAATTTCCCAGAGTCCTTCCTGTTTCCCCTGTAAATACCTTTTAAAACTAATATTGGCCCCCAAAACCTCTTGGTCGTTTCTTTTAACTCCCACCTTCCTTCCTCAGCCTGTTTCCTGGTCCTTTTCTTTTTTTTCCTCCCAATGTGGCTATACAACAGCTTCGGGTCAGACTTGACTTTTGTATGTCGTTTTTTGATTGTCCTGAGCCTCCCCTTTTTCCTGTGCATATTCGTTTCTGGCTCTTCCAATCTCTTTATTTTCCGGGTGCTTTGTCCTTATTTTTTATTCTCTACACTTGTTTTTTCCTCCCCCAAACCCCTGGGGGAACCCAAAGGGCTCTTCTGGTCTTCATTTCTTTTGTTTCCTTGGGCAAAGTTCTCCCCTCCTCTTTGCATTTTGTTGTTCGTATTCCATTATTTATTTTACTTTTTCCTGCCAATTTTTCTCCCACTGAACGTCTTGTAGGAAGTTCCTCATGCCTGTGTAGTCCCCTTTTTTGTTTCGTTTTCCTTCCATTCCTGCTCCCCCCCCACTTGAGCTCAACTATATAATCAAAACACAGATCACTAGCTCCAAGGGCCTTTTATCGTGTTCCCCGATGTCGAACTACTCAAGGTAAAACTGGTCCAGTCCTGCTGGATCATCCCCCACCCTCTCTCTCTGGTAGGTTTCAACATGTTGATGCATGAGGTTTTTCCCGTACCACATCCATCATCTTGGCTCTCCATGATTCAGGACCCCATGGGGGCCCCGGTTTCCCCGTCAAAACTTTGTGATTGAAATCACCCTAACTAGTAACTTTTCTCTTCCCATGTGAGCTCTTCCACCTCGGCTGTGTGCACCATTCTCTGTTGCTCCGTCGTATTTTTTCTTGGCCTCCGCAGTTCTGTGGCGGGTTGTACATTACAGCAATTACCATTTGGCCCCAGACTGGATTGTTCCTACTATGTAGCCCTTTCGCCCATTCCATCCTTTCCTTCCACTTCCTCAAATCCCCACTGGTTCTTAATGAGCGTGCAAGTCCTCCTTTCCCTCTGCCCCCTCATCTTTCCTGAGGATTTATTCGGGTGAAAAATTGTCTGTTATCATCCTGGTGAGTTTCGTTTCTGAAAGTGCTATTATGTCTGGGGATGTCTCCTTTATTCTTTCGGGTGTATGTGTGTGTATGTGTGTGTGAGTGAGTGGTGTGTGTGTGTGTGTGTGTGTGTGTGTGTACCACCTAATTGTGGTTGCAGGGTCAGACTCAGCCCCGGGCCCCGCCTTTTCCCCTGTCCCTACGGGGTCTCTGCCTCCCTGCTCCATGAGCTTTATCATACCTTGTTTTAAAAACTATTATGGTTCCTGCCTCCACTTTTCTTTTTTAGACATTCCACTTCCTGACTACTCTGTGGCTGAAGAAAGCTTCCTAAGATCCTTTGATCATCTGAGTCTTCAGCTTCCAGTTGTGTGTGTGTGTGTGTGTGTGTGTGTGTGTGTGTGTGTGTGTGTGTGGGGGTGAATGTTTTTGGGGGTGTGGTTTATAAAACAGTTCAAAGACGGGGGAAAATTGATTTTCAAAATACAGTCAACTAAATTTGATGAAGTAAATATCTGGAAAATGGAAAAAAATTAATTTACCTAGATTTAAAAAAGATTTCTAGACGGTAAACGTTTTTTTTTGGGTGGGGAAGTTTTAAAAAAAGAAACAACGAGGGAAGTGATACTACTTAACATTTCTTCTAAAAAAAATTTGGCAGAATTCATAGGAAAGAATGAAAACTATTGAAAAACTTTTGGGGTATTTTTAAAAATAAAAACGAAATGCTAAAAATTCTTTTAATGTAATAGACGTTTTAATTATATATGAGTGTAACAACTTCCCATATCACCATAATAACACTAAAAAAATAAAACGTATTCATGAGGGGACTCCCAGTGGGTGGGGGCCCTCGCTAAGTAGGGAAATCTGTACGGTGACACCACAGATATTGACCAGGGGGTTTGAGGGGGTTTTGGTGGGGTTTGGGGGGGGGGTAGTGATGGTGGTAGTGGTGGTGGTGGTGTTGGTAGTAGATGTTTAGTGGTGGTGGTGGTAATAGTGGTAGTGGTGGTTGGGAAGGGTGGTGGTTGTGATAGCAATGGTGGTAAGTGGTGATAGTGGTGGTGGTAGGGGGGTGGTGATGCAGTGGTGGTAGTTTTGTGGTGGTGATGGTAAAGGGGGTGGTGGTAATAGTGGTATGGGCGGGGGGGTGGTGGTGATGATAAAGGGGTCATTGGAGGTGGTGGTGATATCAGTGGTGATAGTTGTGGGGGTTGGGGGGGTGGTGGTGGGTTTTGGTGGTAGTAATAGTGGTAGTGGTGGTTGTTGGGGGTGGTGGTAGGGGGGTGGTGACTATACGAAAATTTCTAATCAAAATTCAAGCTCCTCTATTCGTTGTTTTCTTAAATTTCTTCCCTTTATTTCATCTGTTTAGATCTGTATCCAAAATTTTCGTTTAACGGTTTCCTCGTTAATTACCCTACTCTGCGGCTTTCGAAAAAATTTAAAGAATTCTCAATACTTTCCTTTTTTTTGTTTGAGGCAAATTTCAAGGACAGGGAAAGATATTTGTTTCAACTTATTTCCCGAACGAATTCGAGCCATCAAGTGGAAGAAGATTATTGAAAAAGGAGGAAGAAAAGACCGAAAATAGAGTACAGACTGGAACAAAAGGCTACAAACGCAACACAAGACGCGGAATGAATACTGCCGAAATGTCACCGGACGAGTAAATGAACGAAACAACCGGTTAGTTTGGGGGGCTAAGAGTCGGGGTCATTTCCCTATACTGGCTGCGCGCCTATTTGGGGCCCTACTTTTTAAAATGTTCAGCTACTAGAAAATGTACAGATATTTAAGAGACTATGATAAAGATCTCACATCAGACCCGAGCTTTGGTAAGATGGGGAAGGAAGAAGGATAGGTAAGGATGGAAATTGGGGAAAAAAAGGGGGGTGGGGGGAAGGAAAAAAGGGTAAGTGGCCCAACCACTTTGGTGCATAATAAATGTGTTTAGTGGTATATCAAGGAAAAATATAAAAGGGGATAACTTTTCCCAACAGTGCCCAAAAGGTATAAAAAAGTTATAGTTGCATTACCTGTATCGGCAAAGGGTAAAACTAAGTGAATTTTTTTTTTTTTTTTTTTTTTTTTTTTTTTTTTTAAATTGCCGGACGAAAAAAAGGACGATAAAGAAGTGATGGGTTTTAAAACTGCTATCTAGAGTGCGGCCGGGGATGTTTGAAAAAGGTGGTGCCAACATTTGTATTATTGACACTGTTACGTAAATGGATGTAATAGTGTGAAAAAAAACAGGAATCACCAGAACTTGGGTTAGAAGTGATATCAGTAGACATAGAAAGGTTCGGATTCCCCAATCATGGGGATCATCTGGAAGGTCCTCAAGATCTTGGGGCGTTGAAAATCCCCCTTATGTATATATCTTCTCACTGCTGAGGGGGTACCTTTTTGAGTTCTATGAGGAGCTGCTTTAAAAAACGTAATCTTTAAAAAAAAGGGTTTTTTTAAACAAATCCTGCATGGTAAAAATTTTGTTTTTCTTCAACTGATCGGCACATTGCAACAAGCTTGTTGAACTTTAGATCACCATTGGGAATTTATCTCTTCTCCTTGTCCTTAAAAAAAGGGGAGTGCTTTGTTCTGAACCGTTGTAGTTGAAGCATGTTTGTTTTGTTGAAATAAAAAAGGCACCCGGATATTCAATGGGTCTTTATCATCTTATACAGGTGTTTTTCACGTGAGATGGAGCTGATTAAATCTGAAAAAAGGGGGTCGATTTTTACAATTTTTACTTTTTGGTGTTAAATATCCTGTCTATCTCAAACCCAGATTTATTAGGATTATGAATTATAGGTATATTCATGGAGACCCCCCCTTTATCTTCAATGGTGGAGGAAAAACACCAATTGTACTGATAAGAACTTTGTCTTTTTAGAAACGCCATTTCCTCTCATATTTATTTTACCTGTAACAGGAGTGGACGAAACTACATGAATTACATCATCAGCAAATTGAAAAATGTATTTATACCCGGTTGAGGTAGTCATTACATAAATATTGAAAATATTGGGCTGCCGAGCCCTGAGGTACCGTGTCGGTAAAACGGTTCAGCTGTCTTACCACTAAAAAAAGGAAAAAAAATTTTTACGGAGGGGTTATAAAACGAAGGAAGGTCCAGTTGTGTTCGGAAGGTAATCAGTTTGAAAATGAGGCCATCATCCATAAGCTGTCGAAGGCTTTATGAACATCTCTGGTGGCAAAAGGGGAAGATTCCTTTGTTTTCAAGCTGGCAACAGCATCGTAAATGATATTTATGGCATGTTGGGTCCCTCTATGAGTGCACATGTTGGGTCCTCTTGGGGGGGGCACATGTTGGGCCCCCCTATGAGTGCACATGTTGGGCCCCCCTATGAGGGCACATGTTGGGCCCCCCTATGAGGCACATGTTGGGCCCTTATGGTGCACATGGGGTTCTTAATGCACATGTTGGTTTCCCCCTTGGCACATTTGGGGGCCCCCCATAGTGCATGTTGGGCCTCATGAGGAATGTTGGGCCCCCCCCATGGGCACATGTTGGGTCCCCTGAGTGCACATGTTGGGGCCCCCTATGAGTGCACATGTTGGGCCCCCAAAGAGTGCACATGTTGGGCCCCCCAAGGGCACATGGGGGTCCCTCTATGGGCACATGTTTTTGAGTGAATTTTTGGCCCCCCTTTTGAGTGCACATGTTGGGCCCCCCTTAGTGAAAAGGGGGCCCTCTTGGTGCACAGGGTTTCCCCCTATGAGTGCACATGTTGGGCCCCCTTTTTTGCACATGTTGGGTCCCTTTTGGTGCATGTTGGGTCCTCTATGAGTGCACATGTTGGGTCCCCATGCACATGTTGGGCCCTCTATGAGGGCCTGTTGGGTCCCCATGAGGCACATGTTGGGCCCCCCTAGAGTGCACATTTGGGGGCCTCTATATACATGGGGTCCCTCTGAGTGCATGTTGGGTCCTCTATGGGGCCTGTTGGGTCCCCCTATGAGGAAAAGTTGGGTCCCCTATGAGTGCACATTTTTCCCTCATAGTCCCAAAGTTGGGTCCTCTATGAGTGCACATTTTAACCCCCCTATGAGTGCACATGTTGGGCCCCCCTATGAGTGCACATGGGGGTCCCTCTTGAGTACTGTTGGGCCCCTCTTGGTCACATTTTCCCTTGAGTGCAATGTTGGGCCCTTTATGAGCAATGTTGGGCCCCCCTATGAGTGCCTTTTTCCCCCTATGAGTCCTTTTCCCCAGGCACATTTGGGCCCCCCCCATGAGTGCACATTTGGGCCCCCCTATGAGTGCACATGTTGGGGCCTCTATAGTGCACATTTGGGTCCTCTAAAGGGGGCCCCCCATGAGTGCACATTTGGGGCCCTCTGAGTGCACATGTTGGGGCCCTCTATGAGTGCCTGTTGGGCCCTCTATGGGCACTGGGGCCCCTTGAGTGCACATTTGGGGCCCTTTTTGATGCACATGTTGGGCCCCCCAAGGGGGCACATTTGGGCCCCCTTTAGGCACATGTTGGCCCCCCTTATGAATGTTGGTCCCTATGAGTCCCGGGGCCCCCCTATGAGTGCACATGTTGGGTCCCTCTATGAACATGTTGGGCCCTCTATGAGTGAATTTTTCCCTTGAGTGCACATTTGGGGCCCTTTGAGTGCACATGGGGGCCCTTTTGTAAAGTTGGGCCCTTATGAGTGAATGGGGGCCCCCTTTAGTGCCTGGGGTCCTCATGGGGCACATGTTGGGTCCCTTTGAGTGCAATGTTGGGCCCCCTTTGGCACATGTTGGGTCCCTATGACACTGTTTTTTAGGGGCACATGTTGGGGACCCTATGAGTGCACGGGGACCTCTAGGGGAAAGGGCCCCCCTATGAGGGGAAAAAAAACTGTTTCTCAGTAAAAGGTGATTGTTTCCCCTGTAATAATTTAGTCTATTAGCAAAACTTCTCGGACTTTACCCGTGACCTCTAATAACGAAATATCAAATTATCAGGTTTATGGACATCTTTATTTGGTTTTGGAAAAAAATCATCTTCGTTTTAAAACAATTAAAAATGCCGTGGCCAGGATGGCATTAAAGATGTTGACCAGATTTTTTAAAACCCTGGGTAAGTTTTTTTTCTTTTTCCTATAACTTGACACTTTTTCTGAGGGATTGGTCTAGGGGGGGTGATCCTCTTCAAGAGAAATATATCAATCGGAGCGGGTTGGAAACTGTAGGTTTTCATCTTCCATGTAGACCTCTTGATAGTGGATATTATTGAATCTTCTATTTTTTGGGTGAGAATTTTCCCACCCCCCCCTTTTAAATTAATTGGTCTTGTGGATCTTCTAATTTATGGTTATTTTTCATCATTTCGTCATAAAAATTTTGTGGGAGTTAGCAGCTTTTGTTTAGCAAAAACTACGAATCTTGCTAAAAAATTTTCAGGTTGACGTTTATACGGGTTTTTTGTTGAACAAAATGTTTCCCCAATTCATTCTTATGTTGGGAAATCAAAGAAAATTGTTCTCTCCTCAACTCTGCAGTACAACCCGCGTTGGCTGACTTGTGAGGGGATGCCTTTTAAATTGTTTGATAATTCCTCATGCAGTCACGTATTTCAGAGGTTTATATTGCTGGTATTTTTTTGATGTTGTTGTTTGAAAAATTGCATTTGTTGCTTCAGTATACGATCATGCAAAATGTAATGCGTCATCATTTTTTTCGGGGGCGGGAAAAAGATGTATCATCATGGCCCAGGTTTTTCTGTATGGGTCAAACCCCAAAAGGGTTTGTTAATTTTGGGGGAGTGGGTCTAAACGGTGATGCCTGCGGTGATGATAACTGGGATGTATCGGAACCCACATCCCACCGGGAGACCCTAGGGTAGAGGTCACAATCTCTATTGGTCAAGACTATGTCATGTCCCTGGTCTGGCCTACAAATGTCTAAAGGGACCTTGAAAGGGAGGTGTCGTGCTGACGATATTAAATAACTGCTTTCCTTTAAGTCACCTCGTTGATTTCCGACTCCACAATTGAAAAGTGCAGGATGATGGGCATTAAAATCACCAGCTAGGGAGGGGAACATTTCACTAAGTAACCCATGCAGAGGGATGAGGCTATATGACTGCCGAGGAGGAGAATGGCAGTTCAACTAAACTCCAAGAGGTCTTGTTCCACAGCAAGAATGTTGTCCTCATCAAAATGAATGGGGCGAAAGACATGCCCATTTTAACTAGGGTGGCCCCACTGAAGGGCCCTCTCGATTCTCTATAGATAATACCCACGTAACTTAATATGTTGGTCTTCCCTTGCAGCTGTCTCATTAAGGAGGATGAACAGGGTTATGGTTAAAATTCAACCTCGGAGGCGGTTATTAAAATGTTTTATATTAACGAACAATTTTTATTCCCATGAGTGCTTCTTGTTCGCTTACTGTTACTGTTGGAGCTTTAGGTAAGGTTCCAGTACAGGTGCTTCGTCTTTCCCTTCCCATACTCTCCCTACTTGATTCATCAGAAAAGAATAGTTTTAGTAGTTTGTTGCGTACCGACCACGTCTAAGTCTTCCTGCTACTGGAGACATCTAAAGAATCATTAGAGTCTTCTGATTGAGAGGGTGGAATCCATGACTGGCCTCAAAGATTCTCCCAGAGGGGGACATTGGTTGCTCCAAATGGAGTTCGTCCAATCCATGTATTACGTGGGCATTTGTATAACAGGGGTTCAGTAGCGGTATTTTGGATCATTGTCTGGCAGGTTCTTGGTAGTTAATCTGGGCACCTGGCGTTGAAAAGGTTCCAAACATTAGTAAAAGTGAAGGAAGGTTGTCATGTTGGGAATTGGTGGGCACATACGTCCTATCTTGGGGAGGTTGATCCATTATCAACTGTACATTATTTGAATACGTATGGGATGAAACCCATTTTCCACTAACAAGTCATTGAATATGGAGGTACAGAGTTTAATATTGTTTCCCAATTCCTTCCATCATGAAGAAGAGGACCTCTCTCTGCCTCAGAGGATCCAGGAGATTTGGAGTGGTGCTGACTCTGGAACTTGGGACACAATAGGGGAAGACTGGGGCACTGTAGGAGGGGCAGATTCCAAACATTAGCACTGGCAGAGGGTGGGGAGGCCCACCCCAAACCAGGAAGGTTTGGAAATGATGCGGGACATTGTTGGAGGTGCTTGAGTAGTGGGCTTTGCAGAAGTTGCCTGTTTCTTGGCCCTAGAATTTTTTTTGAAGTCTTTCCCAGGGACAGTTTGGGAAAAAACATGATGTTTCCCATGGAAATGACACTTGGGGTTATTTTTTATTATCACAAACCTTGAAAAATGCTCACCAGAGCAATTAAACAGGTGCTTGTTTTACATTTATTTAAGTTGTAAACTCATAGCATTTAAAACATTGCATAAATGGAAATTCCAAGGATATTTGATCAGGAGGGCATTTACCAGAGTATTTAAATCCATGCTGACAAAAATTTAAATTCCTTGGAGTTTTAGGATCAATTTAAGTGGAAGCGATTGCGGAAGGCTGCGAAAATTTGTATGCCTTAAACACTGAATTTTGGGTTATCGGTATTTAGGTCTGCAATAAGTTGTTCTGGGGAGCAGTCCCGCAAAAAACTATTATCCTTCAACAAAGACAGTCCTTTGACCGATAACTTCAGGGAATGGGGATAACTCCCAGAGTCTGTAATTTCTCAGAACATCGGTTTAAGCTTGAAGTAATTCTTCCTCGAAGAAGGAGGAACTTCACCGAGCTAGTCTTAAAAGATCAACCGGTGCCGTGGTTGGAGCAAATACATTGCAGAATTTCCCCATTAGATTTCAGGTTGTCTGGAACCCGTATCCTTACTCGTATGTGTCATACTAAGGACATCAGACACCTCAACATTACCTTAAAAAAAAAAACTTTCCTGCAGTGAGACCTAGACATCCTAAATCAGCTGCTTATGAAGGTCAGCCCCTAACGACAGCCTACCCTCGAGCAGTGAGGGGGACCCTCAGCAGTGAGGGGGCAGCCACCCTCGAGCAGTGAGGGGGAGGCCTACCCTCGAGCAAGGGGGGCAGCCTACCCTCGAGCAGGGGGGGGGACAGCCTACCCCTCCCGAGCAGGGGGGGGACGGGGGGCCCAAAAGAGATCGACCGGATTTTAAAACCAACGGGCTCGGGATGGTCAAAATGTCTTGTGTTCTTCCCAAAAGGCGAATTGCCAAAAAGAAGAAATAGGAAAGTCGAAGGTGATGGTGTGTGGGCCAGTGTAAATGTTCAGGTGGGGTAAGGATGGGGGAGGAGGGGGGGAGGGAGGGGGGAAAACAAGCTTATCCTTACCCTCTTGAAGGGATGGGGCTCAAGTGAACAACAAGTTTTCCTCTATCTGGTCGAAATTCCAGGAAAACCCCAAAAAACAGCTTGGGAATCAGTGTTCAGAGCAGGGGCGACCTCTCTCGAGGGGCAGCGTGAAACCCCTCTGATAAAGATCCGCTTAGAGTTCGACCATTTCAAGGATAAATGTACTGAATATTTTATTAGATTTTGAATTGCACACAAGTGTTGTTTATAGTCAATCTTCGCCAACCACGGTGGCCCGTGGCCTGGTGGCAAAAGCCTCGCTTCACACGGTGAAGTGTCCGGGTTCACCCGGCAAAGGGAAAACATTATGCGTGTTTCTTTATACATTTTCTATGTTCACCCATCGGGAAAACGGGGTACCGGGTGTTAGTCGACTGGTGTGGTCGACCCCGTGACAAAATTGACCTAATTTTCCCGAAATTTGCCTAACAAGCGGCTTTCGTAAGTATTAGTCATTGATGTCAAAGGACTGATACCTTGTACATGTATTGTAGAAATAAAAACTATTTACAACAGCAAGCAACAAGACTAGTCCCAGTGCTCCGCGGGAATGACCGTGAGGAAGATTCAAAAACACAATCAGCTAATAATGAATTAATTATAGAAGGATCGAGAGAAAAGGAACATGAGTAGACGTACTGTAGACTACAAAATACTTATTTTAAAGAAATGGGAAAAGGGTGGACATTGAAAGACAGTTTGAGAAACTGTAAATGCTAAAATAAACGCACATACGAAATTTAAAGGCGCAGATGAGCCACATGTATATCAGGTATTATTTCTTTAGCATTGGGCTGGTTAGTATTATACTTAAACCCTGTACTCCATGCGCAGTGCTTAAACCTGTTTGGGGACATAAATGCAACAAAACGGAAACACAGATCCAAACACAAACACAAGCTATACTGTGCTGGGATTATGCACCACAAATACAAAGGGAAATAGTAATAAAATGGCCAGAGAAAAAAATGTCTAAAACTTTATTACTTTCCCTTCTTCTGCTTTGTGAGCTTTTTTGTTACTTTGGTGTGATGTCAGGAGTTGACAGCTCATGGATAGTGGGATGGGGAGAGCGAAGCTGCGTGTAGTAGTAGTTCCAAGTCCCCATTCACTCTCCCGCTTTCCCTTTTTCCCATTATCCATTTGCACAAAACGGAGATTAAGAATTTAAAAGTAATAATAGTAGTGGTGGTGGTGGTTGTAGTAACGGTAGTAGTAGTAGTAACAGAAGCTAGCTTATTGCAGATGTGATCCCCACATTCCTCTCAATTAACTGAGAGGAAGAGTGACATTTTTCATTATAAATAAAAATAAAATTTGAATGACAACTGTTGACTCATAAAGAATAAAAAGTTATATACCATAACTTGACTAATCACAGAAAATAGTGAATGAAAAAAAGAAACGACTCGGTAAAATTATAATTTTTTAAGAAAAAATGTCATCATAAACCTGGAATTTAGAGGAATGCGAGGAGCTTTGGGAAAGCTTCGCTCCGGGGCCAACGTTTCGCTCCGGGGCCTACAACAAACAATTCCAAGCAGTCCGGTACTCTGCAGAATGTGGAAAATATTAGAAATTCAGTAAGAATGCCGACATAACATTCTCGGTCGTGTTAGATGAGAAGCCTCTAGGCTGTTGTCAGAGACCTGTGATACACTTTGGTAATAGATTCTATTTTGTTGATTCTTCTTCTAATTATTATTATTATTCTTATAATTCTTCTTCTTCAGCAGCAGCAGTAGTAGTAGTAGCTTTGTAGTAATAGTAGTAGTAATAGTGGTATTAGCAGTAGTAATAGTAGTAGTAGTGGTTGTAGTAGTAGTAGTAGTAATAGTAGTAGTGTGGGTTCCAGAAGTTGAGTGATAGAAGGTGGAATAATAGGGTCTTACTGCTCACACAAGTTAATAGAGAGTCCTTGGTAGCAACCTGTCCCACAATGTCTAGGCACTCAGGTGATGATGCTGCCGGCCACCAGTCTCACAGTCTATCTGAAAGCACATTAAGTCACAGCTAAACGGTTGAAGGGTGTACACAGCTGTTACACTAGTACACTACTGGCGTAATAGTGTAACAGTTGCAGTAGTAGTAGTAGTAGTCCTAGTAATAGTAATAATAGCAGCAGCAGCAGCAGCAGCAGCAGCAGCAGCATTAGTAAACCAATAAATACAGTTATTATTATTAAAGCTGCCCTTGTAACAGGTGTCACATCACGTGTGCAGCAGCTGTCAAGCACACAGTGGCGGGGTAACCTAATATTTCCCCGACTCCCACTTTTATTGACGAGGTCAATAAATGTGAAAGATGACGAGAAGAACCAGACTTTGTCCAATACTGATTACCTATAACAGTTAATCAAGGTCAATTTAAACGTATTAATTCTTAATATTTTCTGATTCAAGTTTTTACTCCCACTATTAAGAAAAGCAATAGACGGTTAGGCCTTCATTTAATTTATTTATTAATGATAATCAATTGTGATAAAATAATATAAATGTATATAACTGTATTCAGTTCTCAAGCAACTCTCTACAATTTGTAATTGTTGGTCTTAGATTCTTTGTAAAAGTCTGATTTCAAATTATGTCAACACAAGACACTGGCAAAATAGGAAATCCTCTTGGCTGTCTATCAATAGTCTTACTCTAGAACCAGAGTACCTTACTCTACTAACCTGGGAGTGAGAGGGTTTAGATTTAGATTGACTAGCCGGAGTGTGGAGTCAGTAGGTCTGCTGCAGTGTTCCTCCATTCTGTGTTATATTGAAGTCTCCCAGCTCCCAACCCCATCCTGCGTGATGGAAATATGACAGGAAACCAGTTAGCCTGTTCCCACTGTGTAACTTTCATTTACAATATGGTAGCAGCACAATGCTAAATAAAAAGAAAGGTCAGAGGAAGTTTTCATTATTGTAAGGTAGCTGGAGTGCTAGTGACTTATGACACTTGGTGTTTCAGCTCATGGATGTAATTCAGTATTCCAGTACATGAAGGACGCTCCAAAAAAATCCTATGAAAGCCACACAAATAAAAGTATGTAAATTGAGAAACGGTTTGACAGATAGATGATGAATATAATAAGAGTCATGTAATGAAAATGAGAGTAAACAAATCAGGTAAGAGAGTAAATATAAATGATTCACTCCTCTTATGAAACAAATTGATCGATTGAGAAAGTTCAACAATAAAAAAAATGGTTCTCGATGCTAAGTAAATATAGGAGACATAAGTAAATAATGGAAACGCTGAAAATTAGACACAATTCATTGAAGAAAAAGATTTTTTAAATCAAGAGGAAGAAGGAGGACAGTTGTAAAAATGAGTAAAAACAACTCAGAAAGGCGAGTGGTTACCTGGAGTTTACTCTGAGAGGGGTTCAGTCAACTCCCCCGGCTCGGTCTGTAACCAGGCCTCATGGTGATCAGGTCTAATCAACAAGGTTGTTACTGCTAGCCGCAAGCAAACTAACGTACGAACCACAGCCCGATTGGTCAGGTACTGACTTTAGGTGCCTGTCCAGTGCCTTCTTTTGAAGACAGCCAGGGATCAATTGGTAATCCTCTTATGTATGCTGGGACGCAGTTGAACAGTCTTGGGCCCCAGACACTTATGGTGTTGTCTCTCAGTGTACTCGTGGCGCCCCTGCTTTCACCGGGGAAATGTTGCACCGCCGAGTCTTTTGCTTTTTATAGGGAGGATTCGTGTGCAGGTTTGGCACCAATCCTCCAGGACCTTCCAAGCGCACATTATCATATACCTCTCTCGCCTGCGTTCCAGGGAATACAGATCAAGGACCTTCAACCGTTCCCAGCAATTCTAGGTGCTTTATCAAAAATTTATCTGTGGTGTGAAAAAGTTCTTTGTACAATTCTGAAAGGTTCCTGGTAATGTGGTCGCCAACCTTGAAAGGGGCTGCTAGATGCTGGAATGTTATCTAAGAAGAGATAGTATCAAGAGTGAGTAGTTGATAGCTGGAATGGTATCTAAGAAGAGATAGTATCAAGAGTGAGTAGTTGACTGCTGGAATGGTATCTAAGAAGAGATAGTATCAAGAGTGAGTAGTTGACAGCTGGAATGGTATCTAAGAAGAGATAGTATCAAGAGTGAGTAGTTCGACTGCTGGAATGTATCTAAGAAGAGATAGTATCAAGAGTGAATAGTTGACAGCTGAATGTTATCTAAGAAGAGATAGTATCAAGAGTGAGCAGTTGACTGCCCAGGAATAATATCTAAGAAGACATAGCATCAAGAGTGACTGCTGGAATGGTATCTAATAAAATGTATGTGATACAGCCAATGTATCAGAGATGTATCACACCACAGTGTATCGTGACATCACTCGCTGAGCTCTGCTCATGAAGCTGCATTTTGTTAATTACACACACACACACACACACACACACACATAAGAACATAAGAACATAAGAAAGAAGGAACACTGCAGTAGGCCTACTGGCCATGAGGCAGGTCCAAATCTCCAACGGTTTAAGCCAATGCCCTGACCCAGCCAGGTCACATTCACTTAAGGAAGGAGCACTGCATCTGACCTAGTAGCACAACCTAAGTCAGGACCAATTCACACCCAACCGCACCCACTCATATAATTGTCCAGCCGACCACCTGGTCAGTTACTCTACTTATGAATTAGTACAGGTCAGGTTACATTCACTTAAGGAAGGAGCACTGCATCTGACCTAGTACAAGCTCACACCCATCCACACCCACTCATGCATTTATCTAACCTATTTTTAAACTACACAACGTCTTAGCATCTATGACGGTACTTCGGGAGTTTGTTCCACTCATCCACAACTCATTACTAAACCAGTGCTTTCCCTATATCCTTCCTGAATCTGAACTTTTCCAACTTGAAACCATTGCTGCGAGTCCTGTCTTATTGGATATTTTCAGCACAGTTTACATCCCCTTTGTTTATTCCTGTTTTCCATTTGTACACCTCAATCATATCCCCCTAATTCTACGCCTTTCTAGAGAGTGCAGATTCAGGGCTCCCTCAGTCTATCCTCATAGGGAAGATTTTTGATACATGGGATCAACTTTGTCATCCTCCTCTGTACGTTTTTCCAGTGCATTTATATCCATTCTGTAATACGGTGACTAGAACTGTGCAGCATAATCTAAATGAGGCCTAACCAAAGATATATAGAGCTGAAGAACAACCTGAGG
>WNWK01038546.1:0-17886 GCA_009830355.1 Cherax destructor | reverse complement strand
GGGGGAGCCTTTTAAATTTCAGGGGGTTGGGTCAAAAGGGGGGAGTTTTTTCATATTTTATTTTTATACTTCACCAGCATCGGGGGTGAGTTTGGGAGCAGCATAAAGGGGTGACGAGTCAGCATAAAGGGGTGAGCTTGAGTCAGCATCAAGGAGGAGTTTTGAAGTTTCACAAGAGCTAAGGACGAGCAGAAGTCACAATACCCTGTTGGAAATTTCACAACTGTTAAAAAACTAAAAAAGCATGGACGACGTTTTCCGCCCTGACCGGCCTTTGGGAGTCAAGGGGGGATCAAGCTTGAAAAAAGTTGATTTTTTTTATGAGTTGTAACTCCCGATGCCTGAGTTCCAGCGGTAATTTTTTGGGCCATGAACCACAACCCTTAAAATTTAAAAAACTACTGGCCCCTTAAAATTTTTGGTACACGTAAGCAAATCAAAATATAACATGTAAATTTCAGATAACAAAATAAGTTAGACAAAGTGACTTATTTCCATTGGGGTCTTTGTAAATCTTTTTTTAAAGCCAACTGTAAGTACAGCAGGGGGTTTCCCGAGCAGTCACGACCCGAAAACAGTAAAAAAGATAAAAAGGTTCCTAAGTTCACGAGAAACCCAAACCCCTTAACAATAAAATTATATCAGGTTTTGAGACACAGTTTTAAAAAAAAAATAAATTCTTTTGGCTTCACGGGGGCCCCCAAAACCCTTTTAAAACAAAACGGGGGAAGGGGCAGAGCACCCCCCGAAAACATAAAAATTTCGGGCCTTTGGGGCAGAGCACCCAAAAAAATTAAAAATTACAGGTCCCTTTTTCCGAATAAACCCCCTTAAAAATAACAAAAAATTATATGTACAGGTGGGGAGAGGGGAACAAGAGGGTTTGAAACAACACACTGAGGGAAAATTCCTGCTTGACTTTCCCACAGGTTGACCCCTTGATCATCTTTCCTTTTAAGCCCCCGTCCCAAAAAACCCAAGTTCTTTCCACTACCTCACACCTGCCTCCGTTCACCTAAAGGAAATAGGGCCCCCGGGTTTTAGTCTCTTTGTGGTGCGGTGGAAGGGGAATTTTGTGGGGGAAAATAATTTTTTTTTTAAAATAAATTTTTTGGGGTAAAGGGTTGAGGGGGTTTTTTGTGGGGGGAAAAGGTGAAGGGGGGGAGTTTCGGGGTGAAAAAATAAGGGAATTTCTTTTTGGGGGGAAAAAGGGAGAGGGATTTCTTTTGGGGACAAAGGGGGAATTTTTTTTTTGGGGGAAAAAAGGGGAGAGGGGGGTTTTTGTGGGTGACAAAAGGGGAGAGGGGGGGTTTTTTTGTGGGTAAAAAAGGTAGAGGGGGGTTTTTTTGGGGTGACAAAAGGGGAGAGGGGGGTTTCTTTTTGGGGGACAAAGGTGAGGGGGGCTTTTTTTGGGAACAAAAGGGGAGAGGGGGGTTTTTTTGGAGTGCAAAGGGGGGAGGAAAGGGGGGGAGTTTTTTGTGAGTGACAAAGGTGAGAGGGAGTTTCTTTGAACTATAGACCTGCTCACTGAAAGACGTCGTGAAAAATATCTCGAAAAAACAATTAGATAAAAGTAATAAAAACCAAAAGAGAAAAAACATCTACCTATTTCCCCTGGTGTCTGGTCTGACAAAAATTTCCTGAAAACTGATGAAAGACTACAAAAACTGCAAAGGAAGAGGGGTAGCCGTTATTACGGGAAATTTTTTTGAAAGGAAAAAACAGTAGTATTGGGGGGAAAAATGCCCCATGGGAAAAAAATTTAAAGTGCCACGAGAATTGGCATTTGGGTTTTTAAAAATGTTTTAAATTTATTTATGACAATTTACAAGACGAAATTATGTAAATTTTTTGTTGATGATGCAAAAACTTAAGCAAAAGAGCAAAAAAACATTAGTGAAAATTTTTAAAAAAGAATAAATATATATATATATATATATATATATATATATATATATATATATATATTTAATGCATCCATGAAACAATGGACTTTAAAACAAATAACAATATTGGACTATCCGTTGTGGAAGCTTGACCAGTCTGCTGAGACGAGACGTTTTTCACTTGTACTCATCTGACGTTCGAAAAGTGAAACAAGAACAAATAAAAAATCCCAATTTTTCCCGAGGACGCCAGGGGCCCCAAACCCCCCGGAGGGGCAGGGCAACAGCAGAAATCCCCCCTTATGTTACAGATTTGCTGCTGCTTTCTCTGCTGCTATACGTCAGTGTTTCTGAAGTGTGGGTACTGTCAGTGTTCTGAAGTGTGAGTGCTGCCACTGTCGGGTTTTTCTGAAGGGGTGTTCCACTGTCATGTTGCTGAAGGGGAGTGTTGCCACTGTCAGTGTTGCTGAAGTGTGGGGCTGCCACGTCATTTTGGCTGAAGGGGAGTGCTGCCACTGTCAGTGTTGCTGAAGTGTGAGTGCCTGGTAGACCCCTCTTGCTGCTGCAGCGGTATGGTGGTGGTGGGATGACCCCTGGCTGCGACGACCAACTCTCAACGGGAGACTTACAAAACAATACCAGCCAGGTTGGGGGAGGTTCTATCCCTCCATCCCCTCGTTACCCTCCGTCCTCCCTTCTCCCACCTCAACCTCCCACTGTTGCTCCCTCTTACTTTAAACTCCCTTCCAATTGTACCCTCTCCTGCCTCTCTCCCTTCCACTATATCCCCCCTGCCTCCCCTTCCAATTACGCCTCTCTCCTGCTTCCCTCCTTCCAATTATGCCTCTCTCCTGCCTCTCCTTCCCTTCCAATTGTACCTCTCTCCTGCCTCCTCCTTCCAATTACGCCTTTTCCTGCTTCCTCCTTCCAATTACGCTCTCTCCTGCCTCCTTCCTTCCAATTGTACCCTCTCTCCTGCCTCCCTCCCTTCCACTACGCCTCTCTCCTGCTTCCCTCCTCCACATGCCTCTCCTGCTTCCTCCTTCCAATTATGCCCTCTCCTGCCTCCCTCCTTCCAATTATGCCTCTCTCCTGCCTCCCTCCTTCCACATGCCTCTTCTCCTGCCTTACCCTTCCAATTATGCCTATTCCTGTCTCCTCCTTTCCAATTATGCCCTATCTCCTTTTCTCCCTCCTTTTTCCCAAATTTTGCCTATCTCCTGTCTCCCTTTTCCAATTATGTCTCTCCTGTCTCCCCCCTTCCAATGCCTCTCTCCTGCTTCCTCCTTCCGAACAAGGAGACACGCGATAAACCCCCTATGAACCAGGTGTTCAAATATACTGCGCTTTGTTGAATTATATTTAAACCCCAAAATAATAAATAATTTTCAGAATCACTTTATTTTTGTTAGAATTTCAACGATCGATCGATCACATGTGAATTTTTTTTAGATAATTGTGTTCAGAGAGGGGGAAAAGATGGATCGTTTTTATAAGGGATCGTTTTCAATAATATTTTGAGTGATATGTGGTAAGAAATATTTCTACAGCTGTATCAACATACAGATAATACATCACATACTTTTAACAACATACAAACTTATAATGTATCACGTAGTTGTGTCAACACTCAAATAATGCAACATACAGTTGTATCAACACACAAATAATACAACATACAGTTGTTGTATCAACACAAATAATACAACATACAGTTGTATCGACATACAAATAATACAACTCATTTTCATCTCCATATACACACTTTTAATTCACGTACGTCCCTTCAATAGCGATAATCTTGATACCGGGTAAGGGCTCTTGATCCAAGGAATTGTGGCTACCCTCTTCGGATTATACCTCGCTGTCTCCCGGTTTCCTAAGCACTTTACAGCCCCTAATAGTTTACCGCTTCCCAGGAAAATAATAAATGGTATAGGTGGTACATATATATATATATATATATATATATATATATATATATATATATATATATATATATATATATATATATATATATATATATATATATATATATATGCATGTATATTTATTAACACATCGGCCGATTCTCACTACGGCAGGGTGGCCCGAAAAAGAAAACTTTCATCTTCATTCACTCCATCACTGTCTTGCCAGAGGGGTGCTTTACACTACAGTTATAAAACTACAACATTAACACCCATCCTTCAGAGTGCAGACACTGTACTTCCCATCTCCAGGACTCAAGTCCGGCCTGCCGGTTTTCCTGAATCCCTTCATAAATGTTACTTTGCTCACACTCCAACAGCACGTCAAGTATTAAAACAATTTGTCTCCATTCACTCCTATCAAATACGCTCACACATGCTTGCTGGAAGTCCAAGCCTCGCACACAAAACCTATTTTACACCCTCCCTCCAACCTTTCCTAGGCCGACCCCTACCCCGCCTTCCTCCACTACAGATTTATACACTCGAAGTCGTTCTGTCTCGTTCCATTCTCTCTACATGTCCGAACCACCTCAACAACCCCTCCTCAGCTCTCTGGATAATAGTTTTGGTAATCCCGCACCTCCTCCCAATTTCCAAACTACGAATTCTCTGCATTATATTCACACCACACATTGACCTCAGACATGACATCTCCACTGCCTCCAGCCTTCTCCTCGTTGCAACATTCATCACCCATGCTTCACACCCATATAAGAGTGTTGGTATAACTATACTCTCATACATTCCCTCTTTACTTCCATGGACAAAGTTCTTTGTCTCCACAGACTACGAAGTGCTCCACTCACCCTTTTTCCTCATCAATTCTATGATTCACCTCATCCTTCATAGACCCATCTGCTGACATGTCCACTCCTAAATATCTGAATACATTCACCTCCTCCATACCTACTCTCTCCCTCCAATCTGATATCCAATCTTTCGTCACCTAATCTTTTTGTTATCCTCATCACCTTACTCTTTCCTATATTCACTTTCAATTTTCTTCTTTTACACACCATACTAAATTCATCTACCAACCTTTGCAACTTCTCTTCAGAATCTCCCAAAAGCACAGTGTCATCAGCAAAAAGCAACTGTGACAACTCCCACTTTGTATTTGATTCTTTATCTTTTAACCCCACACCTCTTGCCAAGACCCTCGCATTCACTTCTCTTACAACCCCATCTATAAATATATTGAACAACCACAGTGACATCACACATCCTTGTCTAAGGCCTACTTTTACTGGGAAATAGTCCCCCTCCCTCCTACACACTCTAACCTGAGCCTTACTATCCTCATAAAACTCTTCACTGCTTTCAGTAACCTACCTCCTATTCCATACACCTGCAATATCCGCCACATTGCCCCCCTATCCACCCTATCATACGCCTTTTCCAAATCCATAAATGCCACAAAAACCTCTTTACCCTTATCCAAATACTGTTCACCTATATGTTTCACTGTAAACACTTGGTCTACACACCCCCTACCTTTCCTAAAGCCCCATTGTTCATCTGCTATCCTGCTTTCTGTCTTACTCTTAATTCTTTCAATAATAACTCTACCATACACTTTGCCAGGTACGCTCAACAGACTTATTCCCCTATAATTTTTGCACTCTCTTTTGTCCTCTTTGCCTTTATACAAAGGAACAATACACGCTCTCTGCCAATCCCTAGGTACCTTACCCTCTTCCATACATTTATTAAATAATAGCACCAACCACTCCAAAACTATATCCCCACCTGCTTTTAACATTTCTATATTTATCCCATCAATCCCAGCTGCCTTACCCCCTTTCATTCTACCCACTGCCTCACGAACTTCCCCCACACTCACAACTGGCTCTTCCACACTCCTACAAGATGTTATTCCTCCTTGCCCTATACACGAAATCACAGCTTCCCTGTCTTCATCAACATTTAACAATCCTCAAAATATTCCTCCATCTTCCCGATACCTCTAACTCTCCATTTAATAACTCTCTCTCCTATTTTTAACTGTCAAATCCATTTGTTCCCTAGGCTTCCTCAACTTATTAATCTCACTCCAAAACTTTTTCTTATTTTCAACAAAATTTGTTGATAACATCTCACCCACTCTCTCATTTGCTCTCTTTTACATTGCTTCACCACTCTCTTAACCTCTTTTCTCTCCATATACTCTTCCCTCCTTGCATCACTTCTACTTTGTAAAACCTCTCATATGCTAACTTTTCTCCCTTACTACTCTCTTACATCATCATTCCACCAATCGCTCTGCTTCCTCTCGCACCCACTCGCCTGTAACCACAAACTTCTGCTGAACACTCTAACACTACATTTTTAAATCTACCCCATACATCTTCGACCCCATTGCCTACACTCTCACTAGCCCATCTATCCTCCAATAGTTGTTTATATCTTACCCTAACTGCCTCCTCTTTTAGTTTATAAACCATCACCTCTCTCTTACTTACTGCTTCTATTTTCCTTGTATCCCATCTACCTTTTACTCCCACTGTAGCTATAACTAAAAAGTGATCTGATATATCTGTGGCCCTCTATAAACATGTATATCCTGAAGTCTACTCAACAGTCTTTTATCTACCAATACGTAGTCCAACAAACTACTGTCATTACGCCCTACATCATATCTTGTATACTAATTTATCCTCTTTTTCTTAAAATATGTATTACTTATAACTAAACCCCTTTCTATACAAAGTTCAATCAAAGGGCTCCCATTATCATTTACACCTGGCACCCCAAACTTACCTACTACACCCTCTCTACATGTTTCTCCTACTTTAGCATTTAGGTCCCCTACCACAATTACTCTCTCACTTGGTTCAAAAGTTCCTATACATTCTCTTAACATCTCCCAAAATCTCTCTCTCCCTCTACACTCCTCTCTTCTCCAGGTGCATCCACGCTTACTAGAACCTACTTTTCGCATCAGACCCTTATTTTAATCCACATAATCCTTGAATTTACACATTTATATTCCCTCTTCTCCTTCCATAACTGATCCTTCAACATTATTGTTACCCCTTCCTTATCTCTAACTCTCTCAGATACTCCTGACTTAATCCCATTTATTTCTCCCCGCTGAAACTCGCCTACCCCCTTCAGCCAGGACATCCAACTTCTTTTCATTCATAACATATAACATCAGCAATCATCTCTTTCTTATCATCCGCACTACATCCACGCACATTCAAACAACCCAGTTTTATAAAGTTTTTCTTCTCTTTTTTAGTAAATGTGTACAGGAGAAGGGGTTACTAGCCCATTGCTCCCGGCATTTTAGTCGCCTCATACGACACGCATGGCTTACGGAGGAAAGATTCTTTCCCATATATATATATATATATATATATATATATATATATATATATATATATATATATATATATATATATATATTAGCAATAACATAGGGGGGAGTAGAATGATAGCTCTAGGCATTTCGTGTTGCAATCAACACATCATCAAAAGCTTGCAAAATTGCAGAAAAGAGGAGGATGTCACAGCAAGTACGCTCCCAGAGGACCGTCTTCACTGGAGTGAGTGAGGGAGGGAGAGGAGGGCACCGGAAGTGCCCCCAGGCACAACAGTGCCCACGGCCAGAAGGATGAATATTATAGCATTAGAAAAATCCCACAAGCATTGACATTGTAATAGCCTGAACGAAATTAACGTGGCAATAATAAAAAATCGATCATATTCCGCTATGACATCAGTAACTTTACACACATAAATATATTGTGAGTAATATAGAAGTCTCTGGCAATTATAGGGCGGCCTTCCGAGGGACAAGCTGGGTCACCATCTGAGAAGACCCGGCCGGATGTACCCGGGCCGGATACCCGGCCGGATGTGCCGGCGAATCCACAAGAAGTTTCCATTTAAATTGACCAGAAAACGGTAACATTTAGAGGGGAGACTTCTAAAAGTTATGTAAAATAAACGGGGCTCATTTAAAGGGGGAGGCATCTGCAATAACAAGAAATACTTCCACAGATATTCAACCCACATAATTCTGAGGCAAACTCTGGTTCAACCTTCAGAAACTGCAGGTAAACTAGGCCTTAATTCCTCGGTGTGGCACTACATTTAAGACAGTCTAATGCATTCATATAAGAACCCAATTTTAGACTGTGTACTATTGCCTCAACTAAAAACGCATCTAATTTGAACAGCCCGTCACTGATATTGTATAATGACTGCCTATCATGCATAATAATTGCTGATTCTACAATATTTCTTTCAAGCCAGGAGGAACAAGGGAAGATGACTCTTGCTTCTCGCCAATTTGCTGTGTTATTACAAGCTCTAACATGGTTGAAACTCGGGTTCGACTCCTGTGCTGTATCGTATCGAATAACGGTGCTGAGACATTCTCACCTCCAATGATTTTCCCTGTTTGTCCCAAATAGGAGAGACTGGTTGGAATAATAGTGAATGTATGAACACAAACTTTCTATCAACCCGGTGTATCAACACATCTAAGAATGGAAGTTTACAGTCCACCTCTTTCTCCACGGTGAATTTAATAGACGGGACTAAAGCGTTAAGTCTTAGTAAAAATGTATCAAGGGCCATATCATCTACCTGGAGTTTACCTGGAGAGGGTTTCAGGGTCAACGCCCCCGCGGCTCGGTTGGCCAAAAACACAAGATGTGATCCACATATCTGAACCATTTAGCTCTACATGGCAGGATATCTCTCAACAGTCTAGCCTCGAAAATTTCATATACAGATTGCTCAATAAGGGGGACAACGGATTACCCTCGCCATTCCCTGTTTTTTGAACATAGTATTTCCCTTCAAACTCAAACTTGCAATCAACTTCACACAGCTTAATCAATTCAATAATGGTATTTTTATCAAAAGGCAAAGAGAAGTCATCTACTTCTTCTTCCAAATAAGATAGGAAGTCGGGGTCAGGGACTTCGTCAACAACGCTGTGACATCAAAACTAACAAGTGTAAAATCATTAGACATGTTGATGTTTTGCAATTTGTCGATGAGATCAACATTGTTCAATTTAAATGGACAAGTTTTCCTTGGAAGGCCGCCCTATAATTGCCGAGACTTCTATATCACTCGCAATATATTTATGTGTGTAAAGTTACTGATGTCATAACGGAATATGATCGATTTTTTGTATTATTGCTACGTTAATTTCGTTCAGGCTCTTACAATATCAATGCTTGTGGGATTTTTCTAATGCTATAATATTCATCCTTTTCTGGCCGTGGCACTGTTGTGCCTGGGGGCACTTCCGGTGCCCTCCTCTCCCTCACTCACTCCAGTGAAGAGGGTCCTCTAGGAACGTGCTCAATTTTGCAAGCTTCTGATGATGTGTTGATTGTAACACGAAAGGCCTAGAGCTATCATTCTACTCCCCCCGTGGTTGTTTTGCATCCTTTATCGCTTGGTTTGCGATATTGGCATAATATGAATACCACTTGCCAAATCTTTCTCCAATTCTATAGACTTTTCCTTCCTCTTCCTTTGCTGTTTTCTCTTACAAATCTGTACTTCTTAAGGCCCACAAAAGTCTTTAAAATTAGTATTTTTACGAAAGTGCCTCAGTGAACAGGTGTTACCGAAATCGCTTCTACAAAACAGGTTGGTTAATCTGTCGTCGACCCCATTTGATCAACTCCACAGGTTAGTGATTACTAAGAATTTTGATCTGCTTAAACACGAAAGAAAAATTTTATTTATTGAAGTTAGAAAAGCCAAAAAAAGTTTTTCAACATGGTACCACCTGTGTGGCAAGATCATTTATTAGATTACATATATAGGGATTGGGAGAAATAAAACGTAAAGAATGTTTACATGCTAGGAAAATAAACAATCTCATAGCACAAAGTGGCTGGTCTCATCATGCTAACCCGGAGTTCGCTATCAACCTGTGGAGAGTTGCACTAACTCGTGACCAGCAGACAGCATTGGGATATTGGTTAAGTTTCGTCTACTAATGGAGACACTAATTAGTTGACCTTGCCAAATCTTTTTGCAATTTGGAAAACAAGGGGGACCTATCCCCTCAAAACTTTCAACATCTGCAAAGGTATGGTATATGGAGCTTTGCTTAGACCTGTGGAACCGAATTGTCCTCAAAGATTTATTAAGTCGTACCATGAAATAAAGAATGACAAAGCAAGTGTGATGGTTATTATGGACAAGGTAGATTATAATGAAAAATGAACACATTATTAGAAGACAGGGATACTATACGTACCCCTTAATAAGAACCCTTTGGACCAGGTTAATAGTAAATTTAATAAACAACTTAGAACCTTACTGAGAGGTAATGAGGAATTAATTAAACAGTTATCGGTTTGATTAAAACCTGCAAGACTGGTTTTCCAGCCAGACGTATAATTAGTTGTGTAGGATCGGCATCATATGCCTTGTCAAAATGGTTGGTAAAAATATTAACTCCTTTGCTTGGCAACATTTCTGAAGCCCACTTAAAAATAATGTTGATCTCATCGACAAATTGCAAAACATCAACATGTCTAATGATTTTACACTTGTTAGTTTTGATGTCACAGCGTTGTTGACGAGAGTCCCTGACCCTGACTTCCTATCTTATTTGGAAGAAGAATTAGATGACTTCTTTTGCATTTTGATAAAAATATCATTATTGAATTGATTAAGCTGTGTGTAGTTGATTGCAAGTTTGAGTTTGAAGGGAAATACTATGTTCAAAGAACAGGGAATGGCGAGGGGTAATCCGTTGTCCCCCTTATTGAGCAATCTATATGGAATTTTCGAGGCTAGACTGTTGAGAGATATCCTGCCATGTAGAGCTAAATGCTTCAGATATGTGGATCACATCTTGGTCTTTGGCCAACTGAGCCGCGGGGGGCGTTGACCCTTGAAACCCTCTCCAGGTAAACTCCAGGTAAATGATATGGCCTCTTGATACATTTTTACCAAGACTTAATTAACGCTTTAGTCCCGTCTATTAAATTCACCGTGGAGAAAGAGGTGGACTGTAAACTTCCATTCTTAGATGTGTTGATACACCGGGTTGATAGAGTTTGTGTTCATACATTCCCATTATTCCAACCAGTCCTCCTATTTGGGACAAACGGGAAAAATCATTGGATGAGAATGTCCCAGCACCGTTATTCGATACGTACAGCACAGGAGTCAAACGCGATTTTCAACCATGTTAGAACTTGTAATAACCCGACAAATTGGCGAGAAGCAAGAGTCATCTTTCCTTGTTCCTCTTGGCTTGAAAGGAAATTTTGAATCAGCAATTATTAAGCATGATAGACTGTCTTAAATGTAGTGCCACACCAAGGAATTAGGGCCTAGTTTTCCTGCAGTTTCTGAAGGTTGAACCAGAGTTTGACTCAGAATTATTTGGGGTTTAATATCTGTGGTAGTATTTCTTGTTATTGCAGACGTCTGCCCCAAATAAAAGAGCCCTGTTTACTTTACATCTTTTGAAATTTTCCCCCTAAATGTTACTCGTTTTATTCTGGTCAATTTAAATGGACACGTTGTCCCTTGGAAGGCCGCCCTATGATTGCCAGAGACTTCTACATCACTCACAATATATTTATGTGTGTAAAGTTATTGAGCATAGCGGAATATGATCGAATTTTTTATTATTGCCAAGTTAATTTCGTTCAGGGTCTTACAATATCAATGCTTGTGGGATTTTTCTAATGCTATAACATTCATCCTTTCTGGTCGTGGGCACTGCAGCCTGGGGGCACTTCTTGTACCCTCCTCTCCCTCACTCACTCACTCCAGTGAAGACGGTCCTCTGGGAACGTACTTGCTGTGACATCCTCCTATTTTCTGCAATTTTGAAAGCTTTTGATGATGTGTTGATTGCAACAGAAAGGCCTAGAGCTATCATTCTACTCCTCCTGTGATTTTGCATATATATATATATATATATATACAAAAAAAAAAAAAAAATATATATATATATATATATAGGATGGGTCCACCCTGGGGCAAATTGTGGGACCCATAGCCTCGAGAAGTGGATAAAAGGCTTCAAGGAAGAATGTTTTTGATTTCTTCCTGAAGGCATTTGAATATTTCCCCTTCCTCTACCACCCCACCTTTTCCTTCTTTTTTTTACCCAATAGGTATTTTATTACATAATATGGTACAAAAGATTAAGAGACACATTGGTGATATAAAGTATATACAGTACATGAGGTGTGAGAGATACATGTCTAGTACATATTGTTACATGTTGTCACTAATTATAATGAAATCTCATCCAGCCCCTCAGAGCTGGGGCGCCTAAAATACAGCATGCATTACCCCTGAACAGCAGCGTTGAGTAGCTGGAACAGAAAATAGCTGCCTGGGATCCCTAGTTACCCTGTTGAGTTTTTGCCCAGCCCCTTTGGGAGGAACTTAGACGCACTCTTTCCCAAGAGCCAAGGGTCTCTGAGCCTATGGGAACAAACATATAATGATGGGCAAGTTCTCCATATTTTCTCGACTTTTGGGACTCCCTGAAGGTTGCAGCTGCCCCTACTTCCTCCCTGGTGTATTGGAGACAGGTATCAGCCAATGTAGATGCACATGTGTAGTCCACACCACCTGCTTGCTATCTGTCCAGGCTTGAAGGGTGATACCATCTGGACGCTTTTGGCTGCCATCATATCTGCATGAATATATATATATATATATATATATATATATATATATATATATATATATATATATATATATATATATATATATATATATATATATATATATATTTTAGTTATGGACGTGGAAAACTTTGATATTCCGACTGATAAAATCGTAGATGATAGTCTCTTGTTCCTCATAATTTATGATGCTGAAATCTTTCTTTGTATTTTTACACACACACACACACACACACACACACAAGGGTTCCTAAGAGGGGGTTACTTGGCCTTTACTATCCTTAGTATACTTAAATGACCTGTAAAGGACGATCGCTTTCTGCGTCATTACTCGCTGCTGACACAGAGACTAATAACAAAATTGATAAGACAAGCAGAGGGACGTAATGTGCCGTATGTGAACGAAGCTGCAGAAGTAATCAAACAGTGTGTTACTTGAGGGCACAGCATAGAGACGCCATTCATATACAGTGGAACCCCGGTGTTCCAATGTACCGGATCTCAAACAAACCGGAGTCCGAAAAGTTTTGTTTATAAAAAATTGACCAGATCTTTGAACGTTTTCTGGAGTCCGAACACGCTGACTTGTTTTAAAATTCAGTGCTTTGAACTTTGAAGTGACCTCTGACACTGACCTGACTCTCAGAACTTTTGGAAGTCATATATATATATATATATATATATATATATATATATATATATATATATATATATATATATATATATATATATATATATATATATATATATATATATATATATATATATATATATAAATGCAATTTAAATTACTATTGTGAAGTACAACAACACAGCTGTAACCATTACCTGGAGGGGGTTGATTACATCTGTGTTGTGATCCAAAATTATAGGTATCCTCCATTTCCTTGGATCCAAGCTAAATTACCTCCCACTCCTGTAGGCGTTCTATTTCTTTACCCTAGGTATAATAATAATAATACCAACAACAAGAATAATAATAATAATAATAAAAATTCACTGAGAAGGCGTATCCCAAGCCAGAATGTGTTGCAAGGTTACGAACACAAGCAGTGTTCGAGGTGAAAGGTATAAGCTGTGACGAGAGAGTCGAGGAAGTTCATTGTTCAGTTTTGGAAGGAGTTACCAGCAGAGACATGATAAGGACGTAAAATATACGCAGAGACTTGACAAAATGTATTTTAACAGATTTTATTGGAAACGAGATTCAGAGGGACGTTAGAAAATAGTTCTTCTGTTTCACGGTTTTCCAAAGAACCCCGATGGAAATAAGTCACTCTGACTTTTTTTGGGGTTATCCTAGGTAATTTACACCATGTATGATAGTTGTACTTATATGTACCTGTGCCTAAACAGATAAGAGATAGCAGACTCAGTACACAGTTCCGAAAGTAGATATGATAGGACTGGACAAACACAGGCGGGGTTAGGAGCTTTGAATCGGCCCCAGAAAAACATAATTCATCGAGTATAACACAGCACTTCAGTTTACTAGTGAGAGGTTTAAGAACACAGCTGTGTTGACAGATCAGACAAGTTTTCTGCTGCCAATAAAACAAACTAGATCCAACCCGAACACGTACCTTGACGACCTGAACACGTACCTTGACGACCTGAACACGTACCTTGACGACCTGAACACGTACCTTGACGACCTGAACACGTACCTTGACGACCTGAACACGTACCTTGACGACCTGAACACGTACCTTGACGACCTGAACACGTACCTTGACGACCTGAACACGTACCTTGACGACCTGAACACGTACCTTGACGACCCGAACACGTACCTTGACGCCCGACACGTACCTTGACGACCTGAACACGACCTTGACGACCCGAACACGTACCTTGACGACCTGAACACGTACCTTGACGACCTGAACACGTACCTTGACGACCTGAACACGTACCTTGACGACCTGAACACGTACCTTGACGACCTGAACACGTACCTTGACGACCTGAACACGTACCTTGACGACCTGAACACGTACCTTGACGACCCGAACACGTACCTTGACGACCCGAACACGTACCTTGACGACCTGAACACGTACCTTGACGACCTGAACACGTACCTTGACGACCTGAACACGTACCTTGACGACCTGAACACGTACCTTGACGACCTGAACACGTACCTTGACGACCTGAACACGTACCTTGACGACCTGAACACGTACCTTGACGACCTGAACACGTACCTTGACGACCTGAACACGTACCTTGACGACCTGAACACGTACCTTGACGACCTGAACACGTACCTTGACGACCTGAACACGTACCTTGACGACCTTTCTTCTAAGAACCACTACCCTCATCGTTACTATCAGCTTACCTCGACCTCTTTTATATTTCATTTTTTCTTTCCTATGAAAAGGCAACTTTGGACGAGTATCTTCCACAGGACGAGTCTTTGCCTACTCTCTCTCCGCAATGACATTCCTCTTGTGTCCCGCCCTCTTGCTCGCATCAACAGAACTTCAAACGACTTTCTTTCTCTCTCTCTTATCTCTGCTCCCCCCACCCTGACTTTTATCTTGTCAAGTGTTTCAGTGTTACTCTTTATTGCTACAATGTATAAACTTGAAAATTCTTTACGTTTCGTCATTTACTCCCGAGGCTTCGCCTATTGACTCGTCAAAACTTTCTCTCTCCCTTTCTCCTCCTCACATTTGACTCCTCTGAAGAGCACCGTAGTCTTGAAGGCTACGGTGCTCTTCACCATCTCCAAGACTGAGGGACTGATTACCTCGTCTTTTGTATATAGTTCTACAGTCTTCCCATTATGTCATTGAATTTTTATTGATAAAGCCACTGGATGGCGAAACGTCTATAAATAAAAATACCCAGATGTTTCACATGTGTCTAATTCTTCATCTCGTGGATACTGTGTACCATACATGTACAACATACTAAGTCTTGTTTTAGAGAGTCTCTTCACTAATGTTCCCCTCGTGAGTATTCTCTCAGAGTGAAGGTCAGTAGACGTCTGTTTCATCTCTCTCTTCCTGTTGACGTTTTTCTTGATGCTGTTCTTCCTTGGTTAACCGGACTTGAGTCCTGGGATTTGTCATTATATACGATTCATTCTGCTTCTGACTCTTGCTCAGACAAGTCATAGCAGCTTTAACTCGTACAGTCTCCCTACGATCCCCGTTGGGGAGGGGAACCTTTACCTGATCCACGATGGTTCCCCGTGTGGAGATCAAGGCTAAGGACTCTTCCACCACTGATGCCTCCAAACTTGCCCTCGCAACTACCTTAAACAACAGTTTGCATTTGAAATTCTCTGGTATTTCAACTCTCCATGAAGTCTTCTTCGTCACCTTAATTAATAATGAGGAAGCAGAAAAGTCCTTTCACCACCCGCTATAAAACCCTGGATGACCAAGGCTTTGCTCACTCAACGTCAACATTCATGAGAGCAAAGCGATCTGTGTTTATGAAGTGACTAGATAAATTCATCACCTCCATGTCTACTGAGAAAATCAAATAATCGATCGAAGATCTAAACGATTGGGCCGCATTAGGTGTAATAAAGATCCCCAATGCTTCATCAATGGTAAAAATCACGTTTATGGACGTGAACATGGCTGCCAGAGCTCTCTCAGATGGTCTGGCTGTCTCATACTACTACATCAACCACAGGCAGCTGGAACCAGAACGATTCAAACAAATTTCACCTTGTTGGACTTGTTTCTCTTATGGTCACTCTACCAATGAATGTCATGTGAAGAACAAGAAGATATGTTCCACCTGTGGGTCTGAAGGTCACGACTTTCGTTCCTGCACTTCTACTGCTGCTGCTGCTGCCTGCATCAACTGGCAGCCAAATGTCCTGTTCGTAAGGAGATCTTTAGCCAAGCTCCAGTCTACAACCACCAAGATCCTGCAAGCCACTCAGCAGCCACCACCACCAACAACACCACCACCAACAACACCACCACCAACAACAACACCACCACCAACAACACCACCACCAACAACAACAACCACCTCTCCTCTACCTGATGATATCTCCACGAAAATTTATTATTGCATGATGTTTGTTCACATGCAAAATGCAGCTCAACCAGGATCCTTCAATACATCTATAAACGAACTTCTCGCTCTCAACAACATGTCAGCATTCAACTTCCCAGCAAGTCCTCCTTCAGCTGAGATTTTAAAGATGATTCCAAAAGTCGTCAGCTTCACTGCACTTGCAAGAATTGCTGCTTTAAGATGACACTTGCTCTACTCCAGTCTCCACCAATGAGAGTCCACCGCCACCTCGCACCACCACCACTACCAAGAACCAATCAGCTGCTTCCCTGCCCGTCGAGACACAGCCACCTCCCACCAATGAGAAGCATCCAACCGCTACTGCCACGAACCAATCACCGACCTCGCCTTCCACCACCTCTACTACGAAACAATCGCCATGCTCCTTGCATGGTGTCAGGTTCTACACCACTCGACAGTTTGACGACACAATGATGCCCCCCTGAACTTACCCAACAACTCCAAGAAGAGAATGTCAAGTTTCCACACCACTCAACACCATCGACGACATTATCCGCGACCTTGTTCATCCTAAAATGATAATACGACCACACGAACGAGATTCAACTCACACGAAAGCGGAAGAATGTTTCAGTAATCTCGCCAACACATCACTGTGCAGTGTGGCTGCCGTCTCGACCTTTCCTGCCTACTGAGCCGCCCTCATCGCCCCTTCCTGGGAGCCATGTACCACTGTCCCTCATTCCTCACCATCAACACCTGCAGTACATCAGTACCACTTGCTCCACAGTGGTTGGGCCACTGATTTTTCCTACCCTCCTCTCCTCCACCATCCCATCCTTTTCCAGTACTTCCATCCTTCCCCTTCCTTCTTCCTGCCCCATCTTACCGACGCTCTGGTCGTATTTGAAGTTTGAAGTTGAGTCGTGGAGGTCGGAAGTACAGTGAAGCACACGTGTGGTTATAATGCAATATTTTGTTAACTGTAGTATCATCATGCATCTGGCAAGACAGTGATGGGTAATGAAAGCTAAAGTAAGAGGTCATGTCCTCATGGGGTAATGAAAGCTACAGTAAGAGGTCATGTCCTCATGGGGTAATGAAAGCTACAGTAAGAGGTCATGTCCTCATCGGGTAATGAAAGCTACAGTAAGAGGTCATGTCCTCATGGGGTAATGACAGCTACAGTAAGAGGTCATGTCCTCATGGGGTAATGAAAGCTACAGTAAGAGGTCATGTCCTCATGGGGTAATGACAGCTAAAGTAAGAGGTCATGTCCTCATGGGGTAATGAAAGCTACAGTAAGAGGTCATGTCCTCATGGGGTAATGAAAGCAAGTAAGAGGTCATGTCCTCATGGGGTAAT
>WNWK01038545.1:0-17887 GCA_009830355.1 Cherax destructor | reverse complement strand
TTGGAAAAGGCGTATGATAGGGTAGATAGGGGCAATGTTGCAGATGTTGCAGGTGTATGGAATAGGAGGAAGGTTACTGAAAGCAGTGAAGAGTTTTTATGAGGATAGTGAGGCTCAGGTTAGAGTGTGTAGGAGGGAGGGGACTATTTCCCAGTAAAAGTGGGCCTTAGACAAGGATGTGTGATGTCACCGTGGTTGTTCAATATATTTATAGATGGGGTTGTAAGAGAAGTGAATGCGAGGGTCTTGGCAAGAGGTGTTGGGCTAAAAGATAAAGAAGCAAATACAAAGTGGGAGTTGTCACAGTTGCTTTTTGCTGATGACACTGTGCTGGGAGATTCTGAAGAGAAGTTGCAGAGGTTGGTGGATGAATTTGGTAGGGTGTGTAAAAGAAGAAAATTGAAAGTGAATATAGGAAAGAGTAAGGTGATGAGGATAACAAAAGAATAGGTGACGAAAGATTGGATATCAGATTGGAGGGAGAGAGTATGGAGGAGGTGAATGTATTCAGATATTTGGGAGTGGACATGTCGGCGGATGGGTCTATGAAGGATGAGGTGAATCATAGAATTGATGGGGGAAAAAGGGTGAGTGGAGCACTTCGAGTCTGTGGAGACAAAGAACCTTGTCCATGGAAGTAAAGAGGAATGTATGAGAGTATAGTTATACCAACGCTCTTATATGGGTGTGAAGCATGGGTGATGAATGTTGCAACTAGGAGAAGGCTGGAGGCAGTGGAGATGTCATGTCTGAGGTCAATGTGTGGTGTGAATATAATGCAGAGAATTCGGAGTTTGGAAATTAGGAGGAGGTGCGGGATTACCAAACGATTGTCCAGAGAGCTGAGGAGGGTTGTTGAGGTGGTTTGGACATGTGAGAGAATGGAACGAGACAGAGTGACTTCGAGGTGTATAAATCTGTAGTGGGGGGAAGGCGGGGTAGGGGTCGGCCTAGGAAAGGTTGGGGGGAGGGGTAAAGGAAGTTTTGTGTGTGAGGGCTTGGACTTCCAGCAAGCATGTGTGAGCGTATTTGATAGGAGTGAATGGAGGCATATGGTTTTAATACTTGACGTGCTGTTGGAGTGTGAGCAAAGTAACATTTATGAAGGGATTCAGGAAACCGGCAGGCCGGACTTGAGTCCTGGAGATGGCGGACTTGAGTCCTGGAGATGGGAAGTACAGTGTCTGCACTCTGAAGGAGGGTGTTAATGTTGCATTTTTATAACTGTAGTGTAAAGCACCCCTCTGGCAAGACAGTGATGGAGTGAATGATGATGAAAGTTTTTCTTTTTCGGGCCACCCTGCCTTGGTGGGAATCGGCCGATGTGTTAATAAAAAAAAAATATATATATATATATATATATATATTTTATATATATATATATATATATATATTATATATATATATTTTATATATATCTTTCTTTTCTTTCAACACGTCGGCCGTTTCCCACCGAAGCAGGTGGCAAAAAAAACGAAAGTTTCTCCTTTTACATTTAGTAATATATACAGGAGAAGGGGTTAAATATATATATATATATATATATATATATATATATATATTATATATATATATATATATTATATATATATATATTATATATATATATAAAATATATATATTATATATATATATATATATATATATATTATATATATATATATATATATATATATATATATATATATATATATATATATATATATATATATATACGTATCTTCTTCTTTCAACAAATCGGCCGCCTCCCACCAAGGCAGGGTGGCCCAAAGAGAAAAACAAAGTTTCTCTTTTAACTTTAGTAATGTATACAGGAGAAGGGTTACTAGCCCTTGCTCCCGGCATTTTAGTCGACTCTTACGACACGCATGGCTTACGGAGGAAGAATTCTGTTCCACTTCCCCATGGAGATAAGAGGAAATAAGAACAAGAACTAGTAAGAAAATAGAAGAAAACCCAGAGGGGTGTGTATATATATGCTTGTACATGAATGTGTAATGTGACCTAAGTGTAAGTAGAAGTAACAAGACATGCCTGAAATCTTGCATGTTTATGAGACAGAAAAAGACACCAGCAATCCTACCATCATGTAAAACAATTACAGGCTTCCGTTTTACACTCATTTGGCAAGACGGTAGTACCTCCTGGGTGGTTGCTGTCTACCAACCTACTACCTAGGATATATATATATATATATATATATATATATATATATATATATATATATATATATATATATATATATTTTTTTTTTTTTTAACAAGTCGGCCGTCTCCCACCGAGGCAGGGTGACCCAAAAAAAAGAAAATCCCCAAAAGAAAATACTTTCATCATCATTCAACACTTTCACCACACTCATACATAATCACTGTCTTTGCAGAGGAGCTCAGATACGACAGCTGAGAAAAGTCCCTCCCAGCTGTCACTATCTCAGACCCCTCCTTTAAAGTGCAGGCATTGTACTTCCCATTTCCAGGACTCAAGTCAACTAAATCAATTAACTGGTGTCCCTGAATCCCTTCACAAAATGTTACCCTGCTCACACTCCAACAGATCGTCATGTCCCAAAAACCATTCGTCTCCATTCACTCCTATCTAACACGCTCACACATGCTTGCTGGAAGTCCAAGCCCCTCGCCCACAAAACCTCCTTTACCCCTTCCCTCCAACCTTTTCTAGGACGACCCTTCCCCCCTTCCTTCCCTACAGATTTATACGCTCTCCAAGTCATTCTACTTTGATCCATTCTCTCTAAATGACCAAACCACCCCAACAACCCTCTTCAGCCCTCTGACAAATACTTTTAGTAAATCCACACCTTCTCCTAATTTCCACATTCCCAATTTTCTGCATAATATTTACACCACACATTGCCCTTAGACAGGACATCTCCACTGCCTCCAGCCTCCTCCCCGCTGCAGCATTTGCAACCCATGCTTCACACCCATATAAGAGTGTTGGTACCACTATACTTTCGTACATTCCTTCTTTGCCTCCATGGATAACGTTTTGTCTCCACAGATACCTCAATGCACCACTCACCTTTTTTTCCTTCATCAATTCTATGGTTAACCTCATCCTTCATAAACCCATCCTGACACGTCAACTCCCAAATATCTAGAAAACATTTACTTCTTCCATAATCCCTCTCTCCAATGTGATATCCAATTTTTCTTTATTTATATCGTTTGATACCCTCATCACCTTACTCTTATCTATGTTCACTTTTAACTTTCTACCTTTACACACTCTCCCAAACTCGTCCACTAACCTTTGCAACTTTTCTTTAGAATCTCCCATAAGCACAGTATCATCAGCAAAAGTAACTGTGTCAACTCCCATTTGCATTTAATTCTCCATAATTTAATCCCACCCCTCTCCCCAACACCCTAGCATTTACTTCTTTTACAACCCCATCTATAAATATATTAAACAACCATGGTGACATTACACATCCCTGTCTAAGACCTACTTTTACCGGAAGTAATCTCCTCTCTCCTACACACCCTAACCTGAGCCTCACTATCCTCATAAAACTCTTTACAGCCTTCAGTAACTTACTACCTATTCCATACACTTGCAACATTTGCCACATTGCTCCCCTATCCACTCTATCATATGCCTTTTCTAAATCCATAAATGCAATAAAAACTTCTCTACCTTTATCTAAATACTGTTCACATATATGCTTCACTGTAAACACTTGATCTACACATCCCCTACCCACTCTAAAGCCTCCTTGCTCATCTGCAATCCTACTCTCTGTCTTACCTCTAATTCTTTCAATAATAACCCTGCCATACACTTTACCTGGTATACTCAGTAAACTTATTCCCCTATAATTTTACACTCTCTTTTATCCCTTCCTTTATATAAAGGAACTATACATGCTCTCTGCCAATCCTAGGTACCTTCCTCTTTCATACATTTATTAAACAAAAATACCAACCACTCCAGCACTATATCCCCCTGCTTTTAACATTTCTGTCATGATTCCGTCAATTCCAGCTGCTTTACCCCCTTTCATTCTACGTAATGCCTCACGCACCTCCCCACACTCACATCCTGCTCTTCTTCACTCCTAAACGATGTTGTACCTCCCTGACCAGTACATGAAATTACCGCCTCCCTTTTTCATCGACATTTAAAAGTTCCTCAAAATATTCCGCCATCTACCCAATACCTCCAGCTCCCCATCTACTAACTCCCTACTCTGTTTTTAACTGACAAATCCATTCGTTCCTAGGCTTTCTTACCTTGTTTATCTCACTCCAAATTTTTCTTGTTTTCAGCAAAATTTCTTGACAGAGCCTCTCCCATTCTTTCATCCGCTCTTCTTTTGCACTCTCTCACCACTCTCTTCACCTTTCTTTTACTCTCCATATACTCTGCTCTTCTATTAACACTTCTGTTTTGTAAAACCTCTCATAAGCTACCTTTTCTCTTTATCACACCCTTTACTTCTTCATTCCACCACTCCTCCTCTTTCCTCCTGCACCACCCTCCTATAACCCAAACTTCTGCCCCACATTCTAATACTGCATTTTAAAACTATCCCAACTCTCTTCAACCCCCACTACTCCTACTTGCACTAGCCCACCTTTCTGCCAATAGTTGCTTATATCTCACCCTAACTTCCTCCTCCCTTAGTTTATACACTTTTACCTCTCTCTTACTTGCTGTTGCCATTTTCTTTTTTTCCCATCTACCTTTTACTCTAACTGTAGCTACAACCAAATAATGATCTGATATATCCGTTGCCCCTCTATAATCATGTACATCCTGAAGCCTACTCATCAACCTTTTATCCACCAATACATAATCCAACAAACTACTTTCCTTACGTGCTATATCATACCTTGTATATTTATTTATCCTCTTTTTCATAAAATATGTATACTTATTACCAAACCTCTTTCTACACATAGCTCAATTAATGGCTCCCCATTTACATTTACCCCTGGCACCCCAAATTTACCTACTACTCCATCCACAACATTTTTACCCACTTTAGCATTAAGATCCCCAACCACAATTACTCTCTCACTTGGTTCAAAACTCCCCACACTCACTCAACATTTCCCAAAATCTCTCTCTCTCCTCTACACTTCTCTCTTCTCCAGGTGCATAAACACTTACTATAACCCACTTTTCACACCCAACCTTAATTTTACTCCACATAATCCTTGAATTTATACATTTATATTCCTTCTTTACCTGCCATAACTGATTATTCAACATTATTGCCACTCTTTTTTAGCTCTAACTCTATTTGAAACCCCTGATCTAATCCCATTTATTTCTCCCCACTGAAACTCTCCTACCCCCTTCAGCTTTGTCTCACTTAAAGCCAGGACATCCAGCTTCTTTTCATTCATAACATCTACAATCATCTCTTTCTTATCATTCGCACAACATCCACGCACATTCAAACATCCCACTTTGACGGTTTCTTCTTCTTCTTTTAGTAAGCTATACAGGAAAAGGTTAGTAGCCCATTGTTCCGGCATTTTAGTTGACTTTACAACACGCATGGCTTATGGAGGAAGATTCTTATTCCACTTCCCCATGGATATGAAAGGGAAAAGCAATATGAACAAGAACTATTAAGATAAAATCAAAGAAAACTCAGATGATGTGTATACATAAACGTGTACATGTTTGCGTAGTGACTAAGTGTAAGTAGAAGTAGCAAGACGTACCTGAAATCTTGCATGTTTATGAGACAGAAAAAAGACACCAGCAATCCTACCATCATGTAAAACAGTTTAAGGTTTCTGTTTCACAGTCACCTGGCAGGATGGTAGTACCTCCCTGGGTGGTTGCTGTCTACCAACCTACTACCTATATATATATATATATATATATATATATATATATATATATATATATATATATATATATACGTATATATATATATACGTATATATATATATATATATATATATATATATACGTAATATATATATATATATATATATATATATATATATATATATATATATATATATATATATATATACGTATATATATATATATATATATATATATATATATAAAATACATATATGATATATATATATATTAATATATATATATATATATATATATATATATATATATATATATATATATATATATATATATATATATATATATATATATATATACATACATATACATACATACATACATATACATACATATATACTATACTTTTTATTCTTTAATAATAGTATTCCCTTAATTTACAAATAAAAAATAATTTATATTTTTTTATAAAGTCCTTTCTACCTAATATTTTTAGTGGACCATTAATTATGAGACAGTGTTGGAAATTAAGTCACAGATGAGCCACAGGGATGTTAGGTAGTACAGTATTTCTTCAGTCTTGAGATTATTATTAATCAAAACCAAGAGCTAAACCCATTAAAGTCTTCAGTCTGAGAGTGGTCGGGAAGTGGAATGATCTTGGTGAGGAGGTGGTGGAGGCAGGCCCAGGAGGGTAATAGTGAATGAAGAATGGCAAGTTAAGAGGCAGGGCCAGGAGGGTAATAGTGAATGAAGAATGGCAAGTTAAGAGGCAGGCCCAGGAGGGTAATAGTGAATGAAGAATGGCAAGTTAAGAGGCAGGGCCAGGAGGGTAATAGTGAATGAAGAATGGCAAGTTAAGAGGCAGGGCCAGGAGGGTAATAGTGAATGAAGAATGGCAAGTTAAGAGGCAGGGCCAGGAGGGTAATAGTGAATGAAGAATGGCAAGTTAAGAGGCAGGGCCAGGTGAGTATGCAAGCATGTAATCTCCACAACTGATACGTTATTTTCCAGTGTTATTGTTATGGATGTTCTGTGGCAGCTGGAGAGAGTTCCGGGGGTCAACGACGCCCCCGCGGCCCAGTCTGTGACTAGGCCTCATGGTGGATCAGGGCCTGATCAACCAGGCTGTTACTGCTGACCACACGCAGTCCAACGTATGAACCACAGCCTGGCTGGTCAGGTACCGACTTTAAGTGCCTGCTTGAAGACAGTGTGTAATGTTAATAGGATTGTATCCAGGGAATACTGTCAGTATTGACCGACCAGCACACACTACCTCAGTGCTGGCAAGAAGTCTAGTAACTACCTCACAACCAGCACACACTACCTCAGTGCTGGCAAGAAGTCTAGTAACAACCTCACAACCAGCACACACTACCTCAGTGCTGGCAAGAAGTCTAGTAACTACCTCACAACCAGCACACACTACCTCAGTGCTGGCAAGAAGTCTAGTAACTACCTCACAACCAGCACACACTACCTCAGTGCTGGCAAGAAGTCTAGTAACTACCTCACAACCAGCACACACTACCTCAGTGCTGGCAAGAAGTCTAGTAACTACCTCACAACCAGCACACACTACCTCAGTGCTGGCAAGAAGTCTAGTAACTACCTCACAACCAGCACACACTACCTCAGTGCTGGCAAGAAGTCTAGTAACAACCTCACAACCAGCACACTCTACCTCAGTGCTGGCAAGAAGTCTAGTAACTACCTCACAACCAGCCCTCTCTACCTCAGTGCTAGCAAGTCTAGTAACTACCTCACAACCAGCACACACTACCTCAGTGCTGGCAAGAAGTCTAGTAACTACCTCACAACCAGCACACTACCTCAGTGCTAGCAAGAAGTCTAGTAACTACCTCACAACCAGCACACACTACCTCAGTGCTAGCAAGAAGTCTAGTAACTACCTCACAACCAGCCCTCTCTACCTCAGTGCTGGCAAGAGGTCTAGTAACTACCTCACAACCAGCACACACTACCTCAGTGCTAGCAAGAAGTCTAGTAACTACCTCACAACCAGCACACACTACCTCAGTGCTGGCAAGAAGTCTAGTAACAACCTCACAACCAGCACACTCTACCTCAGTGCTGGCAAGAAGTCTAGTAACTACCTCACAACCAGCACACACTACCTCAGTGCTGGCAAGAAGTCTAGTAACTACCTCACAACCAGCCCTCTCTACAGTGCTGGCAAGAGGTCTAGTAACTACCTCACAACCAGCACACACTACCTCAGTGCTGGCAAGAAGTCTAGTAACTACCTCACAACCAGCACACACTACCTCAGTGCTGGCAAGAAGTCTAGTAACTACCTCACAACCAGCACACACTACCTCAGTGCTGGCAAGAAGTCTAGTAACTACCTCACAACCAGCACACTCTACCTCAGTGCTGGCAAGAAGTCTAGTAACTACCTCACAACCAGCACACTCTACCTCAGTGCTGGCAAGAAGTCTAGTAACTACCTCACAACCAGCACACACTACCTCAGTGCTGGCAAGAAGTCTAGTAACTACCTCACAACCAGCACACTCTACCTCAGTGCTGGCAAGAAGTCTAGTAACTACCTCACAACCAGCACACACTACCTCAGTGCTAGCAAGAAGTCTAGTAACTACCTCACAACCAGCACACACTACCTCAGTGCTAGCAAGAAGTCTAGTAACTACCTCACAACCAGCACACACTACCTCAGTGCTAGGAAGAAGTCTAGTAACTACCTCACAACCAGCACACACTACCTCAGTGCTGGCAAGAAGTCTAGTAACTACCTCACAACCAGCACACACTACCTCAGTGCTGGCAAGAAGTCTAGTAACTACCTCACAACCAGCACACACTACCTCAGTGCTGGCAAGAAGTCTAGTAACTACCTCACAACCAGCACACACTACCTCAGTGCTGGCAAGAGGTCTAGTAACTACCTCACAACCAGCACACTCTACCTCAGTGCTGGCAAGAGTCTAGTAACTACCTCACAACCAGCACACACTACCTCAGTGCTGGCAAGAGTCTAGTAACTACCTCACAACCAGCACACACTACCTCAGTGCTGGCAAGAAGTCTAGTAACTACCTCACAACCAGCACACACTACCTCAGTGCTGGCAAGAGTCTAGTAACTACCTCACAACCAGCACACTCTACCTCAGTGCTGGCAAGAAGTCTAGTAACTACCTCACAACCAGCACACCTACCTCAGTGCTGGCAAGAAGTCTAGTAACTACCTCACAACCAGCACACACTACCTGAGTGCTAGCAAGAAGTCTAGTAACTACCTCACAACCAGCACACTACCTCAGTGCTGGCAAGTCTAGTAACACCTCACAACCAGCCCCTCTCAGTGCTGGCAAGAAGTCTGTAACTACCTCACAACCAGCACACACTACCTCAGTGCTGGCAAGAGTCTAGTAACACCTCAACCAGCACCCTCCCAGTGCTGGCAAGTCTAGAACTACCTCACAACCAGCACACTACCTCAGTGCTGGCAAGAGTCTAGTAACACCTCACAACCAGCACACCTACCTCAGTGCTGGCAAGAAGTCTAGTAACTACCTCACACCAGCACACACTACCTCAGTGCTGGCAAAGTCTAGAACTACCTCACAACCACCTACCTCAGTGCTGGCAAAGTCTAGTAACTACCTCACAACCAGCACCCTACCTCAGTGCTGGCAAGAGTCTAGTAACTACCTCACAACCAGCACACCTACCTCAGTGCTGGCAAAGTCTAGAACACCTCCAACCAGCACCCTACCTCAGTGCTGGCAAGAAGTCTAGTAACTACCTCACAACCAGCACACACTACCTAGTGCTGCAAGAGTCTAGTAACACCTCACAACCAGCACCCTACCTCAGTGCTGGCAAGAGTCTAGTAACTACCTCACAACCAGCCCTCTAGTGCTGGCAAGAGTCTAGTAACTACCTCACAACCAGCACACCTACCTCAGTGCTGGCAAGAGTCTAGTAACTACCTCACAACCAGCACCACTACCTCAGTGCTGGCAAGAGTCTAGTAACTACCTCACAACCAGCACACTCTACCTCAGTGCTGGAAGATCAGTAACTACCTCACAACCAGCACACTACCTCAGTGCTGCAAAGTCTAGTAACTACCTCACAACCAGCACACTACTCAGTGCTGGCAAGAAGTCTAGTAACTACCTCACAACCAGCACACCTACCTCAGTGCTGGCAAAAGTCTAGTAACTACCTCACAACCAGCACACCTACCTCAGTGCTGGCAAGAGTCTAGTAACACCTCACAACCAGCACACACTACCTCAGTGCTGGCAAAGTCAGTAACTACCTCACAACCAGCACACACTACCAGTGCTGCAAATCTAGTAACTACCTCACAACCAGCACACACACCTCAGTGCTGGCAAAGTCTAGTAACTACCTCACAACCAGCCCTCTCAGTGCTGGCAGAGTCTAGAATACCTCACAACCAGCACACACTACCTCAGTGCTGGCAAGAGTCTAGTAACTACCTCCAACCAGCACCACTACCTCAGTGCTGCAAAGTCTAGTAACTACCTCACAACCAGCACACTACCTCAGTGCTGGCAAGAAGTCTAGTAACTACCTCACAACCAGCCCTCCCAGTGCTCAAGAGTCTAGTAACACCTCACAACCAGCACACACTACCTCAGTGCTGGCAAAGTCTAGTAACACCTCCAACCAGCCCTACCCAGTGCTGGCAAGAAGTCTAGTAACACCTCACAACCAGCACACCTACCTCAGTGCTGGCAAGAGTCTAGTAACTACCTCACAACCAGCACACACTACCTCAGTGCTGGCAAGAGTCTAGTAACTACCCACAACCAGCACACACTACCTAGTGCTGCAAGAAGTCTAGTAACTACCTCACAACCAGCCCCTACCTCAGTGCTGGCAAAAGTCTAGAACACCTACAACCAGCCTACAGTGCTGGCAAGATCTAGTAACTACCTCACAACCAGCACACTACCTCAGTGCTGGCAAGTCTAGTAACACCTCACAACCAGCACACACACCAGTGCTGGCAAGTTAGTAACTACCTCACAACCAGCACCTACCTCAGTGCTGGCAAAGTCTATAACTACCTCACAACCAGCCTCCATCGGCATCAGAACTACCTCACCAGCACATACCTCAGTGCGGCAAGTCTAGAACTACCTCACAACCAGCACAACCTCAGTGCTGCAGCAGTAACACCTCACAACCAGCACACTACCTCAGTGCTGGCAAGAGTTAGTAACACCTCACAACCAGCCTCCTCAGTGCTGGCAAGAGTTAGTAACACCCAAGCACACTACCTCAGTGTGGAGAGTCTAGTAACACCTCCACCACACACTACCTAGTGCGCAAAGTCAGTAACTCCACAACCAGCACACTACCTCAGTGCTGGCAAAGTCTAGTAACTACCTCACAACCAGCCCTCCATGCTGGCAAGAGGTCTAGTAACTATCACAACCAGCACACACTACCAGTGCTGGCAGTCTAGTAACACCACAACCAGCCTCCCAGTTGGCAAAAGTCTAGTAACACCACAACAAACTCCCAGCTGAAGTCAGAACTACACACCTAGTACACCTAACCCCTCAGTGCTGGCAAGAGTCTAGTAACTACCTCACAACCAGCCACTCTACCAGTGCTGGCAAGAGTCTAGTAACTACCTCACAACCAGCACACACTACCTCAGTGCTAGCAAGAAGTCTAGTAACTACCTCACAACCAGCACACACTACCTCAATGCTGGCAAGAAGTCTAGTAACTACCTCACAACCAGCACACACTACCTCAGTGCAGGCAAGAGGTCTATTAACTAGCCCGGTGGTCTGGTGGCTTGACCTCTCGCTTCACACACGGAGGGCCCGGGTTCGATTCCCGGCGGGTGGAAACATTTCGATGTGTTTCCTCACACCTGTTGTCATGTTCACCTAGCAGCAAATAGGTACCTGGGTTGTTAGTCGACTGGTGTGGGTCGCATCCTGGGGGACAAGATCAAGGACCTTAATGGAAATAAGACAGACAGTCCTCGATGACGCACTGACTTTCTTGGGTTATCCTGGGTGGCTAACCCTCCGGGGTTAAAAATCCGAAGAAATCTTATTATCACAAACAGCACACACTACCTCAGTGCTGGCAAGAGGTCTAGTAACTACCTCACAAACAGCACACACTACCTCAGTGCTGGCAAGAGTTAGTTTAATATCTATTATGCACCCCATACCCATCCTGTGGGAGGTAGTCAAAAGATTACAGAGGTACATAATGGGTCCAGGGACTGGGCCCCAAAGTTTTGATAGCTGAGCAAGTTACAAAGGTAATGAACTCACACGTTACAAAGGTAATGAATCATGTAAGTAAATTTACTTACGTTTATACATGGTTACAATCATAAACAAATTATAAAGTAATGAGCAATTCACTAGTCCACACTCGGTCACAACTGTAATGAGTTCTTGGTGCAAATATTAATTGTTGGGTCACACACACACACACACACACACACACATAAAGGGATGTTAGGAAGTATTTCTTCAGTCATAGAGTTGTCAGGAAGTGGAATAGTTTAGCAAGTGATGTAGTGGAGGCAGGAACCATACATAGCTTTAAGACGAGGTATGATAAAGCTCATGGAGCAGGGATAGAGGACCTAGTAGCGGTCAGTGAAGAGGCGGGGGCCAGGAGCTAAGTATCGACCCCTGCAACCACAATTAGGTGAGTACACACACACACACCTAGTAGCGGTCAGCGAAGAGGCGGGGCCAGGAGCTGAGTCTCGACCCCTGCAACCATAATTAGGTGAGTACACAGTTGTCAGGAAGTGGAATAGTCTAGCAAGTGATGTAGTGGAGGCAGGAACCATACATAGCTTTAAGACAAGGTGTGATAAAGCTCATGGAGCAGGGATAGAGGACCTAGTAGCAGTCAGTGAAGAGGCGGGGCCAGGAGCTGAGTCTCGACCCCTGCAACCACAATTAGGTGAGTACATGTACACTGTACGTTAGGCCCATACTGGAGTATGCAGCACCAGTTTGGAACCCACACCTAGCCAAGCACATAAACTAGAGAAAGTGCAAAGGTTTGCAACAAGACTAGTCCCGGAGCTAAGGGGGTATGTCCTACGAGGAGAGGTTAAGGGAAATCGACTTGACGACACTGGAGGACAGGAGAGATAATAATAATAATAATAATATCTTTATTTACTACAAGTACATGTACATGGTATACAGGCCTAGCTGACATCAGTGACATACTACTATATAGAAAGTCCCTTGTTATGCTGAGCATTTCGGGCAGATTAGGTCAGTGTCCCAGGATGCGACTCACACCAGTCGACTAACACCCAGGTACCCATTTTACTGATGGGGAACATAGACAACAGGTGTAAAGAAACACGCCCAATGTTTCTGCCCTGGCTGGGAATCGAACCCAGGCCCTCGCCGTGTGAAGCGAGAGCTTTAACCACCAAGCCAGATAGGGGAGACATGATAACAACATATAAAATACTGAGAGGAATTGACAAGGTGGACAGAGACAGAATGTTCCAGAGATGGGACACAGCAACAAGGGGTCACAATTGGAAGTTGAAGACTCAGATGAATCACAGGGATGTTAGGAAGTATTTTTTCAGTCACAGATTGGTCAGGAAGTGGAATAGCTTGGGAAGTGATGTAGTGGAGGCAGGATCCATTCATAGCTTCAAGAAGAGGTATGATAAGGCTCATGGCGAAGGGAGAGTGACCCAGTAGCGGCCAGTGAAGAGGCGGGGCCAGGAGCTATGACTCAACCCCTGCAACCACAACTAGGTGAGTACACACACACTGCCTCACAACCAGCACTTTACCTCAGTGCTAGTAAAAGAAATAGTAACTACCTCACAACTAGCACACACTATCTCTGTTCTAGCAAGAAGTCTAGTAACTACCTCACAACTACCACACTCTACCTCAGTGTTAGCAAGAGGTCTAGTAACTACCTCACAACTACCACACTCTACCTCAGTGTTAGCAAGAGGTCTAGTAACTACCTCACAACTAGCACACTCTACCTCAGTGTTAGCAAGAGGTCTAGTAACTACCTCACAACTAGCACACTCTACCTCAGTGTTAGCAAGAGGTCTAGTAACTACCTCACAACTAGCACACTCTACCTCAGTGTTAGCAAGAGGTCTAGTAACTACCTCACAACTACCACACTACCTCAGTGCTAGCAAGAGGTCTAGTAACTACCTCACAACTACCACACTACCTCAGTGTTAGCAAGAGGTCTAGTAACTACCTCACAACTAGCACACACTACCTCAGTGCTAGCAAGAGGTCTAGTAACTACCTCACAACTAGCACACTCTACCTCAGTGCTAGCAAGAGGTCTAGTAACTACCTCACAACTAGCACACTCTACCTCAGTGTTAGCAAGAGTTCTAGTAACTACCTCACAACTAGCACACTCTACCTCAGTGCTAGCAAGAGGTCTAGTAACTACCTCACAACTAGCACACTCTACCTCAGTGCTAGCAAGAGGTCTAGTAACTACCTCACAACTACCACACTACCTCAGTGTTAGCAAGAGGTCTAGTAACTACCTCACAACTACCACACTACCTCAGTGTTAGCAAGAGGTCTAGTAACTACCTCACAACTAGCACACGCTACCTCAGTGCTAGCAAGAGGTCTAGTAACTACCTCACAACTACCACACTACCTCAGTGTTAGCAAGAGGTCTAGTAACTACCTCACAACTACCACGCTACCTCAGTGTTAGCAAGAAGTCTAGTAACTACCTCACAACTAGCACACACTACCTCAGTGCTAGCAAGAGGTCTAGTAACTACCTCACAACTACCACACTACCTCAGTGTTAGCAAGAGGTCTAGTAACTACCTCACAACTAGCACACACTACCTCAGTGCTAGCAAGAGGTCTAGTAACTACCTCACAACTACCACACTACCTCAGTGTTAGCAAGAGGTCTAGTAACTACCTCACAACTAGCACACTCTACCTCAGTGTTAGCAAGAGGTCTAGTAACTACCTCACAACTAGCACACTCTACCTCAGTGTTAGCAAGAGTTCTAGTAACTACCTCACAACTAGCACACTCTACCTCAGTGCTAGCAAGAGGTCTAGTAACTACCTCACAACTAGCACACTCTACCTCAGTGCTAGCAAGAGGTCTAGTAACTACCTCACAACTAGCACACTCTACCTCAGTGCTAGCAAGAGGTCTAGTAACTACCTCACAACTAGCACACTCTACCTCAGTGCTAGCAAGAGGTCTAGTAACTACCTCACAACTAGCACACTACCTCAGTGCTAGCAAGAGGTCTAGTAACTACCTCACAACTAGCACACTACCTCAGTGCTAGCAAGATGTCTAGTAACTACCTCACAACCTTCAAAAGGTAGAGGAGTTAGAGATCAATATCCTCAAGAGTCCCAGAATCTATAGCTCAACATTTTCAAGAGGTCTATCACCCGTAGCTTAACTGTCAATCATCCCAAGAGTTGAAATTCACTGGAGCTAAATGCTGGAACACTAAGACAATCATTCCTTGACACAAGATTGAATATGTCCGCAGAGTTTAGCTACTAGAATGATATATCTAATAATAATCTTTATTTCTATAAATACATGATACAACTTATACAGACCATAGCTGACATCAATAACATAATATATAGAAAGTCCCTGGTTATGCAGAACATTTCGGTCAACTTAGGTTAATCTTGTCCCCATGATGCGACCCACACCAGTCGACTAACACCCAGGTACCTACTAACTGTTAGGTGAACATGGACAGCAGATGTCAAGAAACACCCAATGTTTTCACCCATACCGGGGATCGAACCACGGACCCCAATGTGTGTGAGCTGAGTGCACTACCCACCAAGCTACGTGGAAGTCGTAGGCGAGGGATGTGAACATCGTGGAAGGGTAGAGAATGATCCTGAGGGGAGGGGAACATCCTGGGAAAGGATGAACATTGTGGGTCCCCAACAAACGTTGTGTTGGTCAGGACTCAACCACAAGTCTGGTTCGTCTACCAGACGCACGACAGTTATACAGTCTTCTTAATATTTGTCATTTAAATCAACTTCGAACTTGAACTATGTACAGTTATTTACATAAAGGAAATATGTGCACATGCTGCCTCGGTAAATGTTGTAGTGTTGAATAATATACGAGAAATAAAATGAGTGGGATGGTGCCAGGAGAGAGATACCTTAGGAAGATCCTTGTGACCAATGTTCAGTTACTTTCTTAAGTTCGTGGAGAGTGTATGTGCTTGCTCTCTCACGCCTATCATCCCCACGTGTTACATTTCCATTTTATTTTTTATGAACATTTGTATTTTTTGTTATAACGTTGTAAACAATCAGTGAAGGAGAGCTGAGGCGCCACTACCCAGAAGTGTTGCAGTTCACTATAGTAAATTCTTCTAAGGTAATATCAGAAGAGGTCATGTATTTTGTTTTTCAGTATTATATAACCTGTAGGGAGAGAAGTGCTGATGAAGAGCTCTTGATCCAAGGAATTTGAGCTACAGTCAAGGACTCCAATGGAAATAGTATGTCACTTTGACTTTACTGGGTTATCCTAGGTAATTTATGTATCATAATTGTACTTATGTGTACCTGTGTCTAAACTTACTTGGATCAAACCTAATGACATCTCATTCTCCAGCGCTGTATAACCCTTACGTGTTGAGCGCTCTCCATTGACTATAATATTAATAAAGTATTGTGTAGCGAGGTAAGGTCATAATAGGTCTTATGTGAGACAACAGTAAGAAACACTCAAGTGGTGACAACAGTAAGAAACACTCAAGTGGTGACAACAGTAAGAAACACTCAAGTGTTGACAACAGTAACAAACACTCAAGTGGTGACAACAGTAACAAACACTCAAGTGTTGACAACAGTAAGAAACACTCAAGTGGTGACAACAGTAAGAAACACTCAAGTGGTGACAACAGTAAGAAACACTCAAGTGTTGACAACAGTAACAAACACTCAAGTGGTGACAACAGTAAGAAACACTCAAGTGTTGACAACAGTAAGAAACACTCAAGTGGTGACAACAGTAAGAAACACTCAAGTGGTGACAACAGTAAGAAATACTCAAGTGGTGACAACAGTAAGAAACACTCAAGTGGTGACAACAGTAAGAAACACTCAAGTGTTGACAACAGTAAGAAACACTCAAGTGTTGACAACAGTAACAAACACTCAAGTGTTGACAACAGTAACAAACACTCAAGTGTTGACAACAGTAACAAACACTCAAGTGTTGACAACAGTAACAAACACTCAAGTGTTGACAACAGTAAGAAACACTCAAGTGTTGACAACAGTAACAAACACTCAAGTGTTGACAACAGTAACAAACACTCAAGTGTTGACAACAGTAACAAACACTCAAGTGTTGACAACAGTAACAAACACTCAAGTGTTGACAACAGTAACAAACACTCAAGTGTTGACAACAGTAACAAACACTCAAGTGTTGACAACAGTAACAAACACTCAAGTGGTGACAACAGTAAGAAACACTCAAGTGTTGACAACAGTAACAAACACTCAAGTGTTGACAACAGTAACAAACACTCAAGTGTTGACAACATTAGCACTCAAGTGTTAACATCTGGCATCAACGCTACTTATATTACGTGCTAAAAGTAACTATGATGTGTAACAACGACTGTCATAGGTGTCCAAAATGCCAGACTTGAAGACAAGCAAGACTTTATTTTGATTATTAACTGAAGTGTCGGTGATGTAGCCTAACTTCCTACCACACCAAAAAAAAAAAAAAAAATGGCGTATTCTGTTGAGTTTTGACGTTATATCTCCCCGGGATGCCACCCTCAATATATTGTCAACTAACTCCTTCTCCCTTATTTATCGCTAAGTGAACAGGGACGTCAGTTCCTGAGCTGGAGACCAACACCTTCAGGCCTAAGAGCTATAACCTAACATATCAAACAAGCTTAGCAACTATCGCTTAACACCCTCGAAAGGCCCAGGAGCTGTAGAACAACATTCTCAAATGGCCCAGAAGCTGTAAATCAACAC